>JAPMLY010000282.1:0-142500 GCA_026401115.1 Tetraselmis chui
CCCCATCACAAACCTCAATACCAACCAGGCATCCCCCCCCACCACTATACATCCCTCGTGGATACCCCTCCTCTCCCCTCACCTCCCCCGCTCAACCCCCACCCTCCAATCCGGCATCAACACCGCCCGCACCACTCACCCCACCCCCATAGCACCCATCACACACCTCGACACAGAATACCTCACCCCCTCCGACCACCACTACCCCCCCTGCGACGTAACACGCATCATCTCCAAACACAAAGACACGGAATACGGACAAACACAATACATGGTTGAATGGGCCCCGGAACACCTCACGGAATGGGACATACAGCTACAACTCGACGACGGCTTCCGCCTCATCTCCTCCACTCCCACATCGGTATGCCTCCCCACCCCCTCCCCCTCTGCCTGCTCCATCTGTCATGAACCCCTACACACAGAACCCTCCTCCGCATGCTGCACATGCCCGCACTTTGCCATACACTCCCAGTGTCGCCCAGCTCAGGGCCCCGACACGTGGCAGTGCGACTGGTGCGCTCGCGGCCAACACCACGACCTCACCCATCTCCACGAAGTGCAGTGGGCCCCGTGCCTACAACTCCATGACACCATCAGTGAGACCCCCTCCGGCCCCACCGCCCTCACCGCATTCAACTCCGGCTATGTCCCCTCCACCACACCCATTTTGCCAGACCCCGGACCCCCTCCGTGGTCACACCCCCTCATCACATTCAACCATGACCCCATCAACCCCGACCTTGACATGCTCCCTACCGGTAAATTCGCTATCCACGCACACCCTTCACTCCCCGACACCACTATACTCTGCACCCCCGACGGCCGCGCAGTCACCACCCTTAACGGCCCCCGGGTCCGCCACCTTTACCAACTCTTCCGCCCCGACCTCTCTCGTCATACGTTCGAAGAGGAGGTCTACCACCTCCTCACACGTCTAGGTTCCCGATCAGAAATCCACTCACCCACGCCCGCCACCACCACCCGCAACAGATGGGCCACCAGAGAGGACCTCCTCACCGCTCTCAGTCACACATTCCGCATCCAGACAGAACTCTACTCCGACCCCCTCAATAAATCCCTTCACTCCCACACCTATCACTCCCTCTACCCCGAAGACATAGTCTTCTCATCCAGCGGCAGCAACGCCCCGCACACCTGGCAAGGCACCAACATAGCCAACCCCGAATACGACCACGAATGCATGAGACGAGCCATGGAACACGCAATCACCAGCGCACACCTCACAGCCCCTCACACACCCAGCGCAACCATCCTCATCCTCCCCCGATGGGAACACACACCATACCGCCACTCCAAATACATCGACTCCCCATACACCCACCACCTCTACACCCTACCTAATGACGCAAACACATTCCTACCCCCAGACCAACACACTGGCAACCCCACCCCTACCCCCTTCGGCACACGCTGGATGGTAGACATATACCTCGTCGCTAACCCCCTCGCACTCTCCACCCTCCCATCACCCACAGCCATGAACGCACTCCATAACACCCTCGAATCCATCTACGACACTCACCTCCCCAACCCCACCATCACCCCCCCCCTCCACACCTCTTTGTCTCCTACTCACCCCACTCAACAGGTATATACCACCGCCCCCCAAACCCAACTCACCCCCTCACTTACCCCCTCCCGGAACGCGTACACCTAACGTACCCTCCCACCAGAGGCACCCCTGCTTGGAACTGGCAGGACTTTGTATATACAGACGGCTCGAAAAAAGGCAGCTCGACCCCCCTCGGAGCAGCAGCCACCCACCCCGCCTCGGACACCAAAATCAAAATCCTGGTGAACTCTACCCCTCCCTCACATACAATAAATCGTGCCGAATTAGCAGGCATAGATGTAGGCCTCCAAATTGGCCGCACCCACCTCCTCACAGACAGTGCATGCTCCCTTCGCCTAATTCAAGGTTACTTAAACTGCCCTTCCGCCTACCGCCATAACATTCACCGCGACACCCTCTTATCTATCACACACACCCTTACAACCCGCTGCGCAGCAGGCATCCGCACACACCTCGGTAAAATCAAAGCCCACAACCACTCCATCGGTAACGACCTTGCAGACACCCTCGCAAACCAAGTTGCGGATGGCCAACCACCAGATACTATATACACCACAGGTTCAGAAGTCACGATAGGCCACTGGACATGGCCGTACACCCTCATCCCACAAACCCTAGGCGAACCCATACCCTACAGATACACCAACCTCAAATCCGACGCACACAAATACAGCACCAAACACACACACACTCCTCTCTCGGATACAACCAAACACGGAGCCCTCCTCGCCCGCGCCGCGAAGGACGGCGCCGACTTCTCATACCACAAAAAACACTCCTCCCTCACAAATATCCAGTTCACACACAAACAAGAATTCATGTGGGGCGTCCACAACACCCGCCTACTTACTCACAACCCCACCCTGCGCTGCCCCCTATGTGGCGAATTCACTAGCAACGGCCACATGGCCGGTAACTGCCCCTCTATGTCTGGACTAAGACAGGACCGACACAACAACGCTCTGCAACTCCTACTATCCCTACTGGAACGCCACAACGGAGGACGTTGGGAGACCATCACCGCAGACTTCGGTAACAAACCCATAAAATCGTTTGAATCCCCCACCCTTGCCCACTCCCCACTCGACTGCCACCCTCCTCACCCCACCCACATGCCCACCCTGTTGAACGTGGTATGCACGGTTCGATAAGGAAGATAATGTAACGTGATGGTTACAGGTACGCTACACGACCAGCCTTGGGTGGCGGCTGGTGTCGAGACAAGAGTGTGTGTCAGCTGTCGCTGTCAGCTGTCTGTGCGCTAGTTTGTGATATCGCGCTCAGACATTCTAGGTGATGTCCTGTACATACGGACTTCTATCAGAGCATACATTAGCTCTTTGTAACTAATCTGCATTAGGAATTACTTACAACACTCCCCCTCAAGATAGCTAAGGTGTGTCTTGTGACCAGATGGAAGTGATTACAGAATTCCTTCTACAAAGTGTGTCGCTGCATGGGTCCAGATGTCCCCAGAATGGCGCTCCTGTGTTTCACGAGTGCAAGTCCAGGTAGTGGCTTGGTCAGCATGTCAGCGACCATGTCACCGGTGGGTAGGTACCGTAGTTTGACGGTCCCCAGCTGTACGTGGTCCTTCACGAAATGATACTTCAGGTCGATGTGCTTGGTCTTCTCGCTCACCAGTGCATTCTGCGAGTAGGCGATGCAGCTCTGGTTGTCTTCCCAGATTGTGGTCGTCCCGCTGACAGGTCGACTGAAGATCTCCGACAACATCTGTCGAATATGGATGGCCTCCTTAGTCGCGTCCGCTGCTGAGTAGTACTCAGCCTCGCATGTTGACTGTGCGACGCAGGACTGCTTTCTAGACTTGTAGCTGACTGCACCTCTGCCCAGTGTAAAAACAAATCCCGATCGTGACCGGCGTGTCACACTGTCATTGCCCCAGTCTGCATCAGCGAAGCCTGTAAGTTGGAGAGTGTTGTCCTCACCCCCCCCAACGTCAGGCTCATGGCTGGAGACCCTTTAAGATAGCGCAACACTTTCTTAAGGGCCTGCATGTGGGCCACTGTAGGATTCGCTTGCGCAGAGCCCAGAATGCTGAGCGCGGTCGAAACGTCCGGGCGAGTGCATACAGCGGCATATTGCAAACTGCCGAGCAGACTCGGGTAAACGTCCCGGTCCGCGCCTGTGAGGGGTACAGCCGTCTGCTTGGAGAGCGCAGCCAAAAAACCGGGGTCCATCGGGAGACACGAGGGTTTGCAGTCCACCATGTCATGTTTTTCAAGCAGCTCGCGCACGTATTTGCCTTGATCGAGGCTGATGGTGCGCGCCGCTCTGTCCCTGGTGATGTGCATGCCGATGATGTCGGACAGGTCACCCTGATCCTTGATGTCAAATCGGGATCGCACCAGCGCGGTGAAGGCCACCCGCCAGGCGGTGTTGTTGCACGCCACAGGAATGTCATCCACGTAGAGGGCAATCATGGCGAAGACGCCGTCGGCCTCAAAGATGTAGATGCATGGGTCAGAGATCAGTTGGCGCCAGCCTTGAGAGACTAGCCAGTCGCGAAGCAGCTCGTTAAACTCCCTGGGGGACTGCTTCAGGCCGTATAGGCACCGGCGGAGGTGACAGACATTGGTGGTACCGTCATCGAACCCCAGGGGCTGTCTGATGTAGACATCCTCCTTGATGGGTGCGTACAGAAACGCCGTGTCGATGTCGAGACCGCCCAGGTCGAGGTCACGAGCAGCGGCAATACTGAAGAAGACGCGGAGGCTAGCTAGTCGGATGACGGGTGAGAACGTCTCCGTGTAGTCAATCCCCTCGCGCTGGCTGCAGCCTTTTGCGACAAATCGTGCCTTGTATCGAGAAACAGCACCATATGCGTCTGTTTTAGCCTTGTAGACCCACATGTTGTTGACCACGCGGCGTCCAGCGGGCAGGGGAACGAGATCCCACGTCTGGTTGGACGTCAGAGAGTTGAATTCCGACTGCATGGCTGTCTGCCATTCCGCGGACTATGGACTAACCAAGGCATCCTTGTAGGATGTGGGTTCAACACAGACGCTTGCGGACACCATAGCGACATCACTCACAGGTCCTTCAGAGTGCCTGTGACGTGGCTGAGCTGTCATCATGGAGAAGTCAGGGAGTGGAAAAATGTCGTCCATGTGGTCGGACAGGTCGTGCTCACACGAGTCAGTGACACACACGCGCGGCACAGCAGAGACATGGGCAACATACTCCCCATAGCGAGTAGGCGGTCCGCGAGGGCGAGCGGGTCTGTCGACCTCCTCCACACACCCTGTGTCATCTGTGTCCAGGGTCAGATTTGGGAGGGGGTGACTTTCAGGGGAAATGGGGAGAGCCTCTGTGTCTGCACACACATCAATAGACGAGGCGACATGGTGGGATGTCCCAAACCCGGGCACAGTCTCTGCAAACTTGACGTGAACAGACGTGGTGATGCGCCTGGTCGCGGGGTTGTAGATACGATACCCCGGGGAGTTATGAGAGTACCCCACCAGCACACCTCGGAACGCTTTCAGGCCAAGTTTCCGTCTGAGGTTATCAGGTACCTTGGCAAATGCTGCACAGCCGAACACGCGAAATACTGACGCGTCAGGGACTGCGCATGTGAGAATGGTGACAGGGACCCCCCCAGACGGGCCAACAGCCCGACTGTAAGTACGGTTACGGAGGTGGACCACAGTGCTGATCGCGCATGACCACATGCTGTTAGGCACAGACATGGCGTGAAGCATTGAGGACGCGCAGTCACGCAGTGTGCGCCACGGGCGTTCTGCTTTCCCAAGCATGTGATGTGCATAGGGCGCCGAGAATTGAGTGCTGAAACCCAATCTCGCGCACATGAGCTGCGTGTTCGCGGCCTCGAAAACCGAGTCTGAGTCGAATTTCAGAAACGGTGCAAATGCATGGAGGTGTGAGTGATAACGGGCATGAGTATGCCGCGCGTCCAGGAGGATGGTCTCCAGTTTCGCGCACGTCTCATCCTTAGACTTCAGAAACCGCACCCACATGAAGTTAGTGTGGTGGTCGATGACCAGCAGGCAATACCGCAGGCCGTGGGGGGAGGGTACGCTGACAGGACCCCACAGATCACACGACATGTGTTGAAGCGGGGCGGCTGGCTTCTGAGATGCTGTGCGATTTTTTGGCGCAGAAGTGGCTTTGTTCAGATTGCAAGACTCACAGGCGAGATCTTTTACAGAACTAGGCATAACCGGTACAGACACCGTGTTATGAGAATGCTGAGCATGCATGCTCTGCATGTTCAGGTGCCCCATTCTACTGTGCCACAAAGCAGCGTCGCACTCAGCAGCAAGTGCGACAGAGTTCTGGCTACGACTGTCTACGGTGGGCGAGGACATCCCCGCACAGGCATGCGACCTCGGGAGGAGGTACAGTCCGTTCCCCGACGGGATTAGCATCCCCATTCCTGTGGTCACACGCACAGTGCCAGAGTCAGTGTCTGTAGGGAAAGAAAACGCACACCCTGAGTGTTGCTGCATCCAGCTGACACTCAGGAGACGACTGATACGTTGCGCTGATCGAGAGGACAAGTCAGGGGTGTACATGGCATGAGCGAGCCGAAAGACTGTTCGACCGGAGGTCAGGCAAATGGGGATGCGGACTTTTCCACTGCCCTGGACCGTGACACCGACACCACCAACTGTGCTACGGCGTGAGGATGGATGAAATTCCGAAAAATCCGACCGAAATGACGTCAAGTTAACGGAGCAGGCAGAGTCAACTACCCAGTACTCAGACAGGTCGGCAACACGAGATGCAGCAGACGTGAATGCAACTGAGGCAAAGGACGTACTGACCTCAGTGTCGTCATACTCGTCTTGCATGTCGTATTCCAGTGCGTCCTCAGCGGGAGCATGTCCCTCAGATGCTTCAGCAGCAGAAAGGTGGCTGAGGTGTGCAGTGGGGGGAGGCTGGTCCGCGTATCTCTCGGCAATCTGTTTGCGCTTGGCCAGTGTCCAGCGGAGGACATCAGCATCCGGCGCTTTGCAGGTCGACTAGACATGGTTTGGGTCTCCGCAGGCCCCGCACTTCATTGCGAACTTGGACTTCTTTTTGTCCGCGGTCCATCCCCCACCGCCACGGCCACCCTGCCGTTTGTGATCCGCAAGGAAGGCATTGACCGCAGGCCCGGAATCAGCAGTGTCCCCCTTGTTGGAGACATCTGCATCAAGATTTTGAGCCTGGTGGATAATGCTGCCCATCACTTTGTCGGCTGACAGGATGAAGTCGGTGTCAAAGGCATTAATCACACACTGTTTGGCTTGGCCATACTGCCCAACGTTCGACAGACCGCGAATCATGACCAGGGCGAGGACGTGGGGGTGAATGGCTGCAGAGCCATCTTTCAGCTGCAGGCACTCGTTCAGCTCATCGAAGCACTGCTTCACAGCGTGGACGTATGCCGAGACTGATTGACCAGAGGCCTGACGAACCATCATGCGGTCCAGGAGCGACAGCGTGCGTGAAATGGACTGCGCGTCCAGTCTCTCGCACAACACTTCCCATGCGGCTGTCCCGCAGTCGAGTCGTCCAGCGGGGACCCCCGCGATGGCCTGTGCAGCTGGCTTGTTCTGGCGGCAGCACTGAACGAGCATCGCGTGCGCGAACCGCTGAGCGACTGGATTCAGAGGCACGCCAGAGGAGGAAAGAGCAAGTTGAGGGATCAGTGCAGCCCCCTTAATCGAAAGGAACGACAGGAAGTCGCGCTTCCAGGTCTTGAATTCACCCGTCCTCGGCATAAGCGGAGCGTCCATGCGAAAAGACCGGGAAAAAGAGTCACCGTCGAAGTTGGTGGCCCAGTCTGCTGTCATCGCAACGAACTCCGGGTCGATCGTGGGCCTGCGGCTGGCGCTGATGTGGAGTGGGTACTCGTGTACCGGAGTAGGCACGGGGTCGCTAGCAGGCCGGTACTGGTTGGGCACAGGTTGGAACGGCGCCGTGTTGATAGTCACCGGGTGATCGCGCAGTGCGTCCCGACGGAGAAGCTCCGACTGCGTCCGGTCCTGGTCGTCCATCATGGCGTGGAGCAGCTGTAGCTGTTCCATCACCAGTCGAATGCTGTCGCCGGCTGAGTCGGGCAACGGAGTGTCGCACGTGCCGGAGTCGACACCCGAGTCGGCGGCCGATGCGGTAGGTGCCGGCTTTGTTTTTGGCGCCATCGTAAAAGGGTCGAGTACCCAACCGGACAGTGGAAAAAAAAAATCCACTAGCGGTAACTGTGCCTAACGGCGGTATACAAAGAGACGGCCTGATGCCCGCCGACCCGTCGGCCTGTTGCCCCGGGGTGTCTCAATGCACCTTTTCCGTATCCTCCACCCAGTGTGGGGCACAGTGACAGCCGAGGCAAGAACAGGCAGGTGTATATGTCCGCTGCTCTACGTTACGGCTGAAGCTGTCGTGCACCCTGTGTATGAGTATTCACCCTCACAATGCTCCCCCCTTCCCCACTCCAGCTTGGACATGTATGCACCCTGTCCACACAAGCGAGTGCGCTTGTGTGGTTGGCTAGGTCGTCGTGGCGTAGAGTAGAGTAGGTGGTAGCGGGGCTGTTCCGTAGAGTAGTGTTTGAGAAAGTGGAAATAAATATACAGAGTAAAGTATGATTATTCGAAAAAAAAAAGTGGCTTTGCCTTCGGGCGAGTGTCCAAGTTGCACGCCGAAAGGCACTGTCGTCTCGCGTAACCTTCAGGTGGAGGGCTCCATAACCTGTTGAACGTGGTATGCACGGTTCGATAAGGAAGATACTGTAACGTGATGGTTACAGGTACGCTACACGACCAGCCTTGGGTGGCGGCTGGTGTCGAGACAAGAGTGTGTGTCAGCTGTCGCTGTCAGCTGTCTGTGCGCTAGTTTGTGATATCGCGCTCAGACATTCTAGGTGATGTCATGTACATACGGACTTCTATCAGAGCATACATTAGCTCTCTGTAACTAATCTGCATTAGGAATTACTTACAACACACCCGCCTTGTTGCTGCTGATCAAGGTCTCTCGCATGACTCCCTAACATCATGCCCCGCCGTCCTTCCCCCTGAGATCCTCCCCCCACTGCTTCGTCCCTCAGCACACAAACCTGACTTCATCCGCATCCTCGAACCCAGATTCATTGGCCACTCCAACGGTCGCCGACGTTATGCATCCATAAAAAAGATTCAGATAGGGGAATGGAAGTACTGCACAGACAACAACCTCACTCACACAGCCGACCTCATACATGCCAAATACACACCCCTTGCGAACGCCATCAGAAACCACTGGCCATGCACAGTGGTCGACATCCTCCCCATAGTCATGAGCCGCACAGGTACACCGCACTCCTCCACCATCACGAGTCTCACCTCCCTTCTCACCGCCCGCACAGACCCTCATGATAAACTCGTCTCGAAAGCACGCCTCGACACATCTCGCATTCTTACACAACTCCATACGCATACTGTCCAATGGCTGCATCACCTCCTACGCATATACCGCATCAAGTCCCGCACGACCTCCCGCCGCGCATCCGCACATTGCCTCCACGCACGACCCTGACTGCACACGTCCCTTCACCTCTACTTGCACCCTCCCCGGGGGGGAGTAAAACCCCCGAACACCCTTGGAGAGGTTGGATTAGGTGGTTAACGGTCTAGCCCTAACTTATAAGTTCCCTGTATGGCATAGTTGGGAGGGCCCAGAGACAGCAGCCGACGCATCCGGCTTTTGGTGAAAAACCGGCGCATACGGTACATGTTGTAAACAATTTCAATTTCAATTTCAATTTCAATTTCAATTGTGGTCGGGGGTTTTACTCCCCCCCGGGGAGGGTCTGAAGCGGGTTAAAGGTGGTGTGCAGGACAGGCTTGGGGAGGTGCGTTATGCGGAGGCTCGGCGAGTGGTCGTGCGTGATTTGGTGCGGTAGACAAGGAGGAGATAATGCAGCCATTGGACGGTGTGTGCATGGAGTGTGGAAAGGATGCGAGATGTGTCGAGTCGTGCTTTGGTGACGAGTTTGTCGGGAGGGTCGGTGCGGAGGGTGAGGAGAGAGGTGAGACTTGCGATGGTGGATGAGTGCGGTGTGCCCGTGCGGCTCATGACAATTGGTAAGATGTCGACTTCGGTACCTGGCCAGTGGTTTCGGATGGCATTTGCGAGGGGTGTGTATTTGTCCCGAATCAAGCGGGCTGTGTGTGAGAGGTTGTGGTCGGTGCAGTACTTCAACTCCCCTATTTGTATTTTCCTGATAGATGAGTATCGGCGGCGGCCGTTGTTGTGACCGACGAAGCGAGGTTCGAGGAGGCGTATGAAATCGGGTTTGTGCGCCGGGGGACGTAGTGCAGGCGGGAGGATTTCGGGGGGGAGGATAGCGGGGCAGGAGGTTAGGGAGTCGGGCGAGAGACCTTCGTCTGCATCAACAAGGCGGGTGGGCATGTGGGTGGGGTGTGGGGGGTGGCAGTCAAGAGGGGTGGAGGTGGGGGTGGGGCGGGTGAAAGACTTGATGGGTTTGTTACCGAAGTCTGCAGTGATAGTCTCCCAGCGTCCTCCGTTGTGGCGTTCCAGGAGGGATAGTAGGAGTTGTAGCGCGCTGTTGTGACGGTCTTGTCTTAGGCCAGACATGGATGGGCAGTTACCGGCCATGTGGCCGTTGCTGGTGAATTGGCCACACATGGGACATCGCATGGTGGGGTTGTGTGTGAGAAGGCGTGTGTTGTGGACGCCCCATATGAATTCTTGTTTGTGGGTGAATTGGGTGTTGGTGAGGGTTGAGAGTTTTTTGTGGAAGGTGAAGTCGGCGCCGTCTGCCGCGGCGCGGGCGAGGAGGGCGCCGTGTTTGGATGTTTGTGAGAGGGGTGTAAGTGTGTGCTTGCAGCTGTGGGTGTGTGCGTCGGCTTTGAGGTTTGTGTATATGTAGGGTGTGGGTTCCCCTTGAGTCTGTGGTATGAGGGTGTAAGGCCAGGACCAGTGACCAATCGACACCTCCGAGCATGTGGTGTATGTGGTGTTTGGTGGTTGACCATCTGCTACTTGGTTAGCGAGTGCGTCTGCGAGTTCGTTGCCGAGTGAGTGGTTGTGTGCTTTAATTTTGCCGAGATGTGTGCGGATGCCTGCGTCGCATCGGGTTATGATGGTGCGTGTGATGGAGAGGAGTGTGTCGCGGTGGATGTTGTGCCTATAATCGGAGGGGCAGTTAAGGTATCCTTGTATGAGTCGGAGGGAGCACGCAATGCCAGTTAGGAGGTGGGTATGGCCTAGTTGGAGGCCTATGTCAATGCCTGCTAGTTCAGCACGATTGATAGTATGGGAGGGAGGGGTAGAGGTCACCAGGATTTTGATGTTGGTGTCCGAGGCTGGGTGGGTGGCTGCCGCGCCGAGAGGGGAGATGCTTCCTTTTTTCGAGCCGTCAGTGTATACGAAGTCCTGCCAGTTCCAAGCAAGAGTTCCTCTTGTGGGAGAGTATGTTAGTCGTGTGCGTTCATGGAGGGGGTAGGTAAGGGGGTGAGTGGGGTTGGGGGGGAGATGGTATATGCCTGCGGAGTGAGGTGAGTAGGAGTCGGTGAGGTGTGGAGGTGGGATGGTGATGGCGGGGCTTGGGAGGTGTGTGTCGTATATAGACTCGAGGGTGTTGTGGAGTGCGGTCATGGCTGTGTGTGAGGGTAGGGTGGGGAGTGCGAGGGGGTTAGCGACGAGGTATATGTCGACCATCCAGCGTGTGCCGAAAGGGGTAGGGGTGGGGTGGCCTGTGTGTTGGTCGGGGGGTAAGAAGGTGTTCGCGTCGTTGGGAAGGGTGTATAGGTGATGTGTGTATGGGGAGTTGATATATTTGGAGTGGCGGTATGGTGTGTGTTCCCAACGGGGGAGTATGAGGACGGTTGCGCTGGGGGTGTGTGAGGCTGTGAGGTGTGCGCTGGTGATTGCATGTTCCATGGCTCGGCGCATGCATTCGTGGTCGTATTCGGGGTTGGCGATGTTGGTGCCTTGCCATGTGTGTGGGGCATTACTGCCGCTGGATGAGAAGATTATGTCTTCGGGGTAGAGTGAGTGGTAGGTGTGCGAGTGGAGTGATTTATTGAGGGGGTCTGAGTAGAGTTCTGTCTGGATGTGGAATGTGTGACGGAGGGCCGAGAGGAGGTCCTCTCTGGTGGCCCATCTGTTGCGGGTGGTGGTGGTGGGTGTAGGTGAGTGGATTTCTGAGCGGGAGCCTAGGCGAGTGAGGAGGTTGTAGACCTCCTCTTCGAATGTGTGGTCGGTGAGGTCGGGGCGGAAGAGTTGGTATAGGTGGCGGACGCGGTGGCCGTTAAGGGTGGTGACTGCGCGGCCGTCGGGAGTGCAGAGTATTGTGGTATCGTGAAGTGAGGGGTGTGTGTGAATGGTGAATGTACCGGTAGGGAGCATGTCGAGGTCGGGGTTGATGGGGTTGTGGTTGAATGTGATAAGGGGGTGTGACAAGGGACGGGGTCCGGGTTCTGGCAGAATGGGTGTGGTGGAGGGGACAAAGCCGGAGTTAAATGCGGTGAGGGCGGTGGGGCCGGAGGGGGTCTCACTGATGGTGTCGTGTAGTTGAAGGCAAGGCGCCCACTGGACCTCGTGGAGGCGGGTGAGGTTGTGTTGTTTGCCGCGAGCGCACCAGTCGCATTGCCATGTGGCGGGGCCTAAAGAAGGGCGGCATTGGGAATGGACGGCAAAGTGCGGGCATGTGCTGCAGGTGGAGGTGGGTTCTAAGTGCAGAGGGTTGTAACAGATGGAGCAATCGGTGGGGGTGGGGGTGGGTAGGTTTACCGATGTGGGGGTGGAAGAGATGAGTCGGAAGCCGTCTTCCAGTTGGAGTTGTATATCCCATTCCGTGAGGTGTTCCGGGGCCCATTCGACCATGTATTGGGTTTGTCCGTATTCTGTGTCTTTGTGTTTGGAGATGATGTGCGTCACGTCGCAGGGGGGGAAGTGGTGGTCTGAGGGGGTGAGGTATTAAGTGTCTATGTGCGTGATGGGTGCAGTGGGGGTGTAGATGTTGGTGCGGGAGGAGTGGGTAAACGGGGAGAGGTTGGGAGGAGGGCGGGGAAGGTGTGAAGTGAGGAGGGGAACCCATGAGGGGTGGAGAGTGTTGGGGGGGGATGTTTGTTTGGGGTTGAGGTTTGCGACGGGGAGGCGGTTGTGGACAGTGTCGGAGGGTTCGGTGAGGACTGCGGCGAGAAGGCGAATTGGGATAGAGAGGGGGGTGGTGGACCCCGTGAGTTTGGAGATGGACTGGCATGATTTGAGGATGATGGAGGAAGGGGTGGCGCGGAGGAGGACTTGTGACCATTCGGTTATGTGATTTTGCCAGAGGGGGTTAAGACGGGGAAGGAGGGAGGTGTGTGTCTTGCGGGGTGAGAATTCGCGGTATGCTTGTTTGTATGTGTGTGGGTCTGTGATATGTGTGGCTCTGTCTCTGAGGGATGTAAGGAGCGCGGTATCCTGGCTGGTGAAGTGGGTGCGGATTGTGGAGGCAATGGGGTTGGTGAGGGAGAGGGGGGGGATGTTGTGAAACATGGTTCCGGCATCGCGTTGGGCGCGCACTAGGCATCTTAGCGTGGGGGGGTAGAGACTGCCTGACATTATCGATTCAGTGGGCCAGTGGGAGTATGTTGTGGAGATGTTGTGTATGTGGGCTCTGGCCATGTGGCCCCTATAACCGGGGGAGTTTAGTATTTTGTGGAGGTGGCAGACAGTGAGTTGTGCGGTATGGGCTCTGAGGGAGGGGAGGCCGTAGCCGAGGTCGGAAGTAGGCCGGTGTAGGGCTGTGCGGGGGAGGTTACGTACCGAGGAGACGGCGGAGCGGAGGGCGCGGCATATTTGACCTTCGAGGGTGTCCAATTGGGAGTCGCTGAAGAGGCCGAGTTGGAGGGTAAAGTGTTTTCCGAGTAGGAGGCCACGGATGACGCGAATTCTGCGGGACTGGGTTAGTAGGGAGGAGGAGAGGGCGTTGATGAGGGATGTGGTAGTGCGTTTGAGTTCGTGCCAGTGTTTGGTGAAGGTGAGGGAGGTGTTGAGTTCGACCCCAAGGACGCGGTATGTGTCCGAGGGGCCTATGGAGGGGATGGGTGCCGGGGTGGAGTTGATGGTGATGAACTGTGTTTGGAGGCGGGATGTGAGGAGTGTGATGTTGGCAAGGGAGAGGGCGTTGCCTGTGCGCCAAAGGGCTCCGGTAATGCAGCATTTTCGGATGTTGACGGTCATACCTGTGTAGGCGCTGAAGAGGGAGAGTTTCCTTAGTTGGATGGCCATGTTTGGGGTCGAGCCCGTGGCTAGGCTGAGGTCGTCAGCGAATCCGTGTCCGGGGTATGTGGCTGTGGGTTCTGTTGGGTCGACGTTAGTGGCGGGGGGCCCTGGGCGATAGCCCCGGCTACCCACAGTGAGCCAGCGTAGAAAGGGTTCAAGGAATAGGGTAAATAGGAACGGGGAGAGGGTGTCGCCCTGTAGGGTACCTCGTTTTATGTCTATGGAGGGGGTGGGACCGTATGGGGTAATGTAGTCTGTAGATGAGACTCCGTAGAGGTGTTCGCATGTATCTACAAAAGTGGAGGGCATACCGAGTTGTCTCATGTGTTTGAACATGATGCGGTGGTCTGCTGCGTTGAAGGCGCCCTTGAAGTCCGCGTACATGACGTAGATGTCTTTTTTGTGGAGTTTCGCGTCCTCCATGGCCATGATTATGGAGGAGAGGGCGTCGTGGATGCTGCGGTGTTGTCGAAAGCCGTCTTGTTGGTCGCTGAGGATGCCGTGGGTTTCGGCGTATTTCGAGCCTGCGTCTTTTATTAGTGCGGTCCATAGCTTAAGAAGGTTATTCATGAGGGCGATGGGGCGGTAGTTGTCAAGGAGGGTGGGGTCACCTTTTTTATGTAGGAGGCATGTTGTGCTATGGCACCATTCAGGGGGTGTGTAGGAGTTATGGGCGAAGAGGGATAGGAGAGAGTAGAGGGCGGAGCGGGTCTCCGGGGGTAGGAACTTGAGAATTTCGTTGGGGATACCGTCGGGGCCGGGGGCCTTGCCTGTGCCTAGCGAGTTGAGGGTTTTATCAAATGTATCACGGGTAATCATGTCGGCGAGAGTGAGTGTGGGGTCCCCTCGGGGTTCGATGGTGTAGTTGTCGGGGTTGTCAGGGTGTTCCCAGGGGGGTACGGGTAGGTCGGGCGGGGTGGCTCGCGTGAGTTCGGTGGTGAAGTGGGAGTGGACCGCCTCAATGACGGCTGAGGGGGAGGATGCTGTGGTTTTATCGGGCTTGGTAATGCGGTGGAGAGTTGAAGTTGCGGTGGTCGCGGGGAGGAGGCCGCTTTTAATTTTTAAGCGGCGGTGGGAGGATTTTGGGGAGGCGTCGTAGGCAGTATTGGTGCGGGTTTTAATTTTTTGGAGTATATCTGTGGTGGTTGTTCGGAGTAGAAGGCGTATGCGTGCCTGGCATTGTTGATGGATATCGGTGGGGGAAAGATAGTCAGAGGTTTGCAGGAGGGTTTGGGCTAGGGGTAGGGGGCCACCGTTGGTGCTACATCTGCGGAGTTTGCGAATGAGGTTGCGTGTTCTTTTAGATAGCCAGGTGGGGTTAATGGACGAGGTAGTGGGGCGGGGTTTCTTCGGGGGTAGGAGGGGCCATATGGTGGCTGCGTGGTCCATATGTAGGGAGAGTAGTGCGGTAAATTTCGAGGCTAGGGTGTCGAGGGTATCGGGAGAGGCCTCGGAAGGTGGTGTATTGAGAATTTCCGCGTGGAGTGAGGCTGTGCGGTTGATAAGGGTGGGTGTGCTACGTTGGTATGATGTAATGTGGTGCGGTTGTAGTGGGAGTTTGAAGGTGAGTTTGCGGGTGGTGTGGGGAGTGCGAGGTGGGTTGTGGGCCGAAGGTGGACGAGCGATTAGGGAGGAGGGGGCAGGGATAACAAGGTGTATCGCCGAGTGGTCGGAAAAGTGTGAGGGAGAGGTGAAGATTGAGCATGCCGGCGGGTTGAGGCTGAGGGGGGAGGGAGGAGGGGTGAGCCAGTGGTCAAGGCAGCCTCCGCTACGGGGGAAGGTGGGGAGGGGGGGATGGAGTGGGCGGAGGTGGTATTCGAGTAGGGAGGTGAGGGCGGGGTTGCCAGTACCTTGTGTGGTGGTCGTTTGGAAGTCGCCGCCCCAGAGGACGCGGTGAGCTGGGTAGGTGTCCATCAGGCGGAGGCCCCATGCCGCGACCTCCGCGTATAAGTGTGTTAGTTGGGTGCTGTGGAGCTGTGGCATGTAGGCTCCGAGGAGGAGGTAAGGGTTGCCTGAGTGTGGGACGAGTTTTAGTCCTGCGATATGTGGGAGGAGGTGGGAGGGTGGGTTAAGGACAGTGGCAGAGTGGAACGACTCCCTGCGGACCGCGAAGAGAACGCCTGCGTTGGGTAGGGGCACAGCTGAGTAGCAGGGTCTGGAGCTTTTGAGGAGGTATTGTGGAAGGGCGATACGCCACCTGGATTTGTGGGTGTCGTGGTTAGTTTCCGTGAGGACGAGGACATCAGGGCAGTGGGTGGTTGCGAGGTGTTCCACGTCCATGATGGATGTGTGTAGCCCCATGGTGTTGAGGTTAATGAGGTGTAGAGGTTGTGGGAGGTGGTGTGGGAGGATTGGTGGGGGTGGAGGGTTGGGGGGTTTAGGGGGGTTCGCGGGGGGGGGGAGTTTTGCGGCATGGTGGGGGGGTGTGGGAGGTGAGGGGGTGGGGTGGAATTGGGGGTGTGGTGTGGGAGCGGGTGTGGGGGAGGATGGGTTGGCGGAGGTCGGAGGGGGGGATGGAGGGAGCGAGAGGGGGGGTCGATGGGGAGGGTTGGGGGGGGTGTGGAGGCTCGGGGGAGAGGGGGGGCTGATGAGGGTGGAGGGTGTGAAGGAGTTGGGAGCGACCTATAGGGAGGGGAGTGGAGCGGAAGACATGGTGCCATAGAAGGGTGTGGAGGGAGTAGACTGTGTGTTTGGGGTCGAAATGAGGGGGGTCGTAAGCATGGTCAGCAGGTGCCGTGAGTATAAAGTATGTGTGAAGGAGGACGTGGGTTCCACAGGACCACGCGCGAGGTGTGTCGTTCTGTCGAGGGGGGTTGAGGAGGCGGAGAGGGAGGAGTTGGGGGGAGGGAGACGAGTTCCAGGAGGCGAGGAGTGAGAGGGAGCGGGTAAGTAGGGACGGTGGGGGGGGTGGTGGAGTGAGTCCACCCAAGTGGCTGAGTCGTGTGTTACGTGAAGGAGGCCGAAATGGGAGTGCTGCCAGGTGAGGATAAGGAGGGAGTTGTTGGGTGTGCCCGGGCGCGGGGGTACGCCTATGTTTGAGAGGTTGGTCCACTGGCTGGGGTATATGTGGTGGTTGTGGAAGGTGTCTACCTCGGTGTTTGTGATAACAGTGTAGTGGTTGGGGAGATTAGAGTGTAGTTTGGCGAGGGAGGTAGCAATGCACTAAAGATTGGAGAGGTCCTGGTAATGTCCCCACTGGAAGGAGAGCACTGCCGAGGGGTCGAGGTGGTCTAGATTAAGGTCAAACAGGTAGTTGTGTAGTTTGACGGTGCATGTGACGGGTTTGAAGTGTGACGGTAGTGAGGCCCTGATTGGGTTGGTTACACCGTGATTACGTATATCGTAGGAGGGGCGCGGGAGGGGGGTGGGGGGTCGAACCTCCGGGCCTGTTGGCCCGTCTGTAGTGGAGCTAGGGACGGGGGTTGGCCCTATCGGCCGGGGGGACATCGGATGGAGGGATGGGAGGTCCAGGGGAGGGGAGGTGCTCCTCAGTGGTTTCCGCTGTGGCTAGGTCTTCGTCAGGGAGGTCTTCGAGCTCGTAGTCTGAGGTTGCGGGGGATGAGGCCGGTAGGGGGAGGTTTGAGGGGTGTGTGTTGGGCGGGAGGTCGGGGGTCCGGCGGTCGGAGTAGGGGGTGGGTTGTGGGGAAGGGGAGTGTGTGTGGCGTGTGTAGGTTTGGGGGTCATAGGAATTGCGGCGGTGTGGAGGTGAGTGGGGGGTCTTTCTGAGGGTGTGGCGTGTGTGTTTCGAGACGCCTGACGGGGGAGCAGGTTTGAGGGCGGGGTCTGTAGGTGTGTGTGCCGTAGGGGAGGAGTCCATGGGGTCGGTGGGGGGAAGGGAGGGGGGGAGGAGTCGGAGGGGGGGTGGTATCGTGTTGGGGGTGGAGTCTGTGCGGTGGGGGGAGGGAGGAGGTGGGGGGTCAAGGTCGGTTGGGTGGGAGGAGGCTGTGGCTGGGTGTGTGAGGGGGGTGGAGGAGGAATCCATGTGGTCAAATGAGGTCTCGGGGATGGTGGGAAGGGGGGGTGGGGGAGGAGGGGTGGTGTCGGGCAAGGTGAGAGGGTCAGCTGGGTGTGTGGGGTGAGGGTTCGTAGGAGGGGCGGGGGAGGGGGAGCGACGTTTTTTGGAGGGGCGCTGGTTGCGAGTGTGAGGGGGGGGGGGAATATGATGGGGCCAGTTGGATGTCAGGGAGGGAGTCGAGGTCGAGGGGAGTATCGTCAGGGGTGTCCAGCAGAGAGCCGTCCGCAGGTTCTTGTTGCCATATCTCGTAGGTGTTGGTCGCCTGGAGGTGGCCTGTCCATTCGAGAAGGAGAGAGGGGGGGTTGCGAAGGAGGGATTTGTTTTTTGTGAGGGTGAGATGAGGGGGGGAGGGGGAGGTGGTGAAGATGGGGTCCGTGATGCGGGACCTGCCGAAGGTGGAGTAGTGGTGGGGTGTGATGTATAGGGAGCATGTGGTGTTGGTGGGGGTGCCGCGGTGTATGTAGGTGTGGGGGAGGGGAATGGTGGCAGTGCCGTTGGTTGAGATGAGGATGCAGTACATGGTGTTGGTGAGGGAGATTTGGATGCTCGTGGCGATGTGAGGGGAGGGGGAGGGGTGGGAGCGGAAATATGAGCCGTCAGGAATTTTTTTGAGGGAGGTGTGTTGTGAGATGTCGAAGGTGGAGGGTGAGGAGTGGTGAGAGTGTGTGTGTGATTGTGCGTATTCTGAAGCTGTTTGAAGGAGGAGGGTGGAGAGCATGTGTGAGGAAGGGATGGTACCGTTGGACGTGGGTTGGGGGAAGGGGAGGGGATGGGGGGATTGGATGAGGACTGTGGTGAGGCAGGTGTCAGTCCAGGAGGTGCCTGGGACATGGCCTGTGAGAGGGGGGGGAGTGATGATAATTGTGTAGTTGTGGGGGGTGGGGGGTACGGTGTGAATAGCATTCTGAAGGGTGGCGTGAAAATGTACAGGGCCTGATTGCGAAAGAACTGGGTTATGGGGTGGGTGGAGGATATGCATCCAGAAGGAGGGGGGTCGTTAACGACCTGGACGGGTTCCCGTGTAGGTTGTAAGGCGTCCGCGATCTGGAGCAGGAGTTGGGCTGGTTCCGGGAGGTCTTCCATTCGGGGGGTAGGGGTGGTGGCGCTGGCGTTCCAGGTGTCGGCGAGTTCCGTGGCGAGTCGATCGAGCAGGAGGGCCTGTATCAGGGGAACGACGTCTGGGCCGGAGAGATGAGTGAACAGGGGGGAGCTAATTTTCATGCGGCGGCCTGATATTGCGGGAACTGCGACAGCTCGTATAATCTGAATTTTCTGCTGACTCAGGGGGGTGGAAAGATGGGGGTCCGAGGCGGCGCGAGGTGGCGTCGGACCTCCCGACGGGAGTTCACGCTGGCGTGAAGCGAGCTGGTAAAGCAGGCCAACCGTTATACATGAGGTGGGGATGTCCAGCCGGACCTCCTTGTGGCCGTGTGAGAGTGCGACGGGCAGAGGGGTGAGATCGTGTTGTTGGGGCATGGCGGGGTGTGGAGTGCGGGTGACTGAGGCTGTCCATCGCGCACGATGGGCGAGTTCCCGTCCGATTATATTTCTCGCGCGGGCCGGGATATCGGTTAGGGCGTGAACTTTTTCGAGAAGCCAGCGTCGAGCAAGAGAGCAAGCGGAGATGAGCATGAGTGAGGAAGATGGCGTGTTCGGTAGGAACACACCGTGGAGCCAGAAGCTGGCCGTGTCAGGAGGGGCAGTGGAGTACTGGCCTGTCAGGAGGTAGGATTCGATCATGCGGGCAGAGAAGTCAACGGCCCTTCCGAGGTCGGGGGCAGTCGTCGGGGTGGAGAGGACCAGGGGGGTTTGAAGCCCTGTGCCTGGCGTGGGTTCCAGGGGCGTGCCTCGTCCGTGGTCTGCAGTTGCGAGCTGTGGGGCCGTAAGGAACGGAGCGAGTGGGTGACCCACAAGGCGGTTACGGGGGCCGATGTGGTCGTCCGCGAAAAGGGGTGTAGGGCGGTCCTTGAGGAGGACCTGTTTGTATGATTCCGGGAGGTTAAAAGGTGATGACATAGTGGTCGTTAGGTGGGTGTCGATGTGTGTTTGTGTGTTGGATTTGGAGTGGGGAGAGAGAGGGTTGGAGGTGGTCAGCGTGTGTTGGCGGCACACGACCAGGTCTGATGGGACCTGGGTTTGCTCTTCGCGGGCGTCTGATGGGAACGTCCGGACGCTCGGAGGGGCGCGTGAGAGTGCGCCGGCTCCGTGAGAGGGTGGTTTTTGTAATTTAGTGGGTACGTACGAGTGACGTAGTATGTGACGGAGTACTCGGAGTGTTTGTGATGTGGGCGGCGCAGATGTCGGCATGTGAACCGAATTCAAATTTGTGAAAGCTGCGCCTTAGAGTGTGTACCGACTGATGTGCCTACGGATCCACTGACCTGGGTGAGCTAGGCTCGGGTGGGGAGAGGTGATCGGTGCCCGTCGTCCGACGGGCCCTGTGGTCACGAGTCTATCGCTCATAGGGAGGCCAAGCCCGGAGCGAAGACGGTCGGCGTTGCTCATCCGAGCTACCGACCCATCCCCTATTTTTCACGTCAGTAGTACTTTAGTAGTACTTTGTATCTTATTACTGTCTTTAGTGACGGTAGGATACGTTTTTTTCTGTGGAACACACAGGACATTCCCCGATGCTCTTTCTAATGGTACGTAATCTAACTCCATGGCCAATTCGTGCATGTTTGGAGGAACTCATGAGTGAGGCAAGGGCAAGAAAGAAAATGGATTTCCAGGTGGAGGCTCGTCGCATTCGCTATGGGGCATCGCGGGATCGACATGGGGATGTTGTTTGGCTAGGCTTTTCATCTCCACATAAGCACCTTGTTATTGATGTCACGGTCACTAGCACGCGTAACCGTTATAGTGCTCCGGCTGTGGGTGCATCGCTTCCGCTTTCGTGTGGCCTCGCGGCTGAAGCTTTGGAGAGTAAACTCGATGCGTATTTCCGCACTATGTCTTTTGTTGATTGTTTGATTATGTTGATTGCTCTGTAGTTGGCACTCCATCCGTTCAATCGATCCATGATTACTACCACTTTGCCCGGAGAATGGGGAACGTTTGCCGCTTATGGCTATGGAGCTTGTCAATCGCTTGGCTATTAAGTGCTTGTTCGTCGGTCCCCTTGCATGGGTGCAACGCCATTCCGTGCGTTGCGTTTTGACGGTTATGCTCGAATGACGCAGGAGCTAGTTTCTTCACCGATCTATGTATGTCCCCCATCTTCCGCATGTTCCTTGGGGATGTGCGCCGAAATTTAATCCAGAGTCTTTCAGTGGTTCTTCATGGCACTTTGGGTTCCTATATCTACTGCGTATTTGTTGGTAGGCGGGTAGTGCTGCTGCAGTTGCCTGCGCTCCTGCCCCGCGGGCTTTAAGGTTTATTCAAGGGTTGTGCTGAAGTCACTTCAGTTCATGCGACTTCAGGTGTTTAGCCTAAACTGAAATGACTTCAGTTCAGTCTGAAGTCTCGGCGAAAGTGGCCTAAACCCGACCGGACTGAAGTCAGCCTAGATTTGGCGATATCCGTCGAGAAGTACTGCGTACCGTTATTTCTCACCCATTTGTGGCCGTTTTGCGATGTAATGAGTAAGTACAGATAAATAGTATATTTGTATCATGGGATTACATAAGGCCTTATGTATGGAATTTCGTACTTGTCGGGAGCTCGGCGGGGTAAGGGTTTAGGGTTTATGTTTAGGGTTTTCGGGTCTGTCGGGTCAGACGGGGTTCAAAACGCTGCAAGGGGTTCTTCAGGTCACTTCAGGCGGGTCTTCAGTCTGAAGTCTTGACCTGAATTCATGCTCTGTTCTGTTCAGGGCCTGAATTCAGCTGAACAACTGAACTGAAGTCACTTCAACCTGAATTCAGGTCCTGAAGTCTCAACTTAATTCAGGTTTGAACACAGTTCAGCTGAATTCAGGCTGAAGTCCCTGAAGTGACTTCAGTTCAGTCTGAATTCTTAGATATAGACTTCAGCACAACACTGGTTTATTCGTGCTTATTGATATGGTGGATTTCCACTACTTTTCGTCTTGTAATTACATTTTCGACTTATTTATGGTCAGATTGGGTAAATCTAGAGGTTTGCTACCCTACCCTCCATGTGTACGGGATAGTAGCCCATGCGGTTGGTATCACCGTTATTAGCGACGCGTCACCCCTCCAACACAACGATATTGTACTAGCAGGGTGGCGCGACCAACCAACTAAACAACCTTCACCAATGGACAGCGCTAGCTAGGCACTAGCTAGCAGCAACCCTGAAGCTGGTGCGTTCCCCGAGTACCAGCACTCTCTGCTTTCGCGCTCGGCCCATCTAGGCCTCGCGCGAACGCAGTCTCGACTCTCGTAGTCGAGTAGGGTGTCAGTACTTGTTCTTTTCGTTTTGATACGCACCTTGCGTCACAAGACACTTCCATATGGTTCCTGTTACACCGCATTCCGATATGCAGCCTGTGGTTACCGCACCTCGACACATCGCCGAGGACACACTCTCTCAGCTACACGTAACAAAACTAATCCAAACAGCGTGTGAGGCTTTTGAACTCAGAATTTATGCGCAGATCAAGGCGAATTCGTTCGCCTTACTTGCCCAGATTCAGCAGCTCAGAAACCAATCTACACGTTTGGACCAGCAGTCCATTCCCGCTGTCGCAACATGTGCGGCAGAGGGTGGAATGGAGGCCCTTGCGCCACCTTTCGACTCGCTGCCCGACGACCAAGACCTACTCGCGTCCAACGTCGTCGACTTCACCCCCGTCCGTGAAGTAAAAGTCTTCGACTCTAGTTCCAAGACTTGGCATGACGCAATCGCTACCCGGAGCGACTCCCTCCTAGAGCCACCCATCCACGGTGACTTTTTCAGCGATAACTCAACCACCCACGCCGCCGTCGCGGTTCCAGGTGTGCGTCAGTCTACTACCTCTCCGCCTCACGCAAGTCATACCGTTTGGCATCGACTTTAACCTTACTCCACTCCGAGGCTACCGCCAACCACCTACCGCCAGTGGCGCACCCGCGTGCGCCCTAGCATCCCCTTGCGCCCGCCGGCCGACCCTGACCCTGACACACGCCCGGCAAGCCCGACGCCGCTGATAGCCTCGCTACCGGCATTCCATTCCCCCTTTAAGGTCGCACGCCCACGCTTCTACACCGGCAGGCACTACAAGGCCCTTCCGCGCCCACCACCAGACCCGGATCCGGACAATCCCTTGTCCAACCTCACTTCGTCGGCATTCCCACCGCATAACGTGCAACGCGTTTGCCCGACGAAACCACTTTCCGGCCCGACGTCGCCTCAGCCCTGACACGCACTCCGCCTGCCCTTACACCGGACGGCAGTGCAACGTCACGCGCCCCCGCCGTTGACGCCACCCGACCCCGTACAGACTAACTCTAAGCTTAGCCTGATAACATCACCGTTTTCGGGGCAAACCAACACCTCACGTATTAGCGGCTTTTCAGCGCCTAACGGCGAAACCTCGCTGACAGCCGCCAGCCCCTTCTACTACATAGGTGCCACAATCGCGCCGAGTTCAGCCGAGCTTGTCTACACAACGGCTACGGCAATTTCCACCGAAATCCGCAGAACCCGTCCCGACAACCACGACGCTACCCTCCACGGCCCTCCCTCGACGCAATTCGTCGGCCACCGCTACGTACTACGCCGACACGACAGACTCCACGTCCTCAGCCGTGATACTACTTCTCTGCTCAACCGTGCTCGCGTGCGACCGTTCGCAGCGCCTCGCCCGATTTTCGCGCCTGTTCCGGGCGCCACCACGGCGGCGCGACAAGCTCATGGCTACATGACAGCCGCGCTACATCTCTACAGGCGGCGCTGCACCTCCTCGCTACGACAGAAAATTTTCTCTGCGCGCTCTACACCGCTTCTACTTCACCCCCCGCCTACTCGAGAGGCCATCGCAGCCGACAACGCGTCCGACCTTGCGAACATTTTTATTCGGCGCGAAAAGTACAAGACCTGCAGCCTCGCACGCACCGCCTACGCAACCGGAAACGCACAGCACCTCCGCGCCCCTGACGTCCTCTACGAAGACCACGCGGGCACAAGCATCCTCACTGACCTCGTGCCCTATACGCGCAAGCCCACGCGACTGCTGCGCTTGGGACAGAGCCATCCCGTACCCTGGCAACGGGCACACAACGCCCCCACGCTGTTTTCGCCGACTCCCGGCCTAACTGCTAACGCCAACCTCTACTCACACAACGCGCGGCCAACTCTAGAACCAGACCCCGGCGGTACAAATGGCCACTTTATGCCCGGCCTACACCCGAAGCTTTCGCCGCTAACGTCTTCCCCGACACGTCGGCCTCCCCGGCATCACATGTCTGCTGGTATGCTTTTGCGTCCCCCATTCTCCCCGGCATTCTACGTACACGCCTTAACTACTACTACCGTCGCCGAGCACTGGCCTGTTCCTGCTTGCGCCGCTAATGCCTCCAGCGACAGCACTTGCCTGCCCCCGACAGGCGGCGCCCAACCGTTGCTCACTGACGGCGGGGCATATTTCCACTGTAGACACGGAGAGGCCGCAGTTCCGCGACCGCCTACGCCGGTACCGGATGCAAGCAATGCTACAATGCCAATCAACAGCCGGCTGGTGCCGAATTTTTACACACCTGCACCGCTACTGCCAGCCCACAGCGGCCCCCTCCAAGGCCCGCCAACGTCCGCCTACCACTGGCCTACCACCCGTCCGCCTCCCACTGGCGCTGGCCGACTACGGGTACGTACTTGCGTTCCACTACCCCGTCGCACGTGCCGCACCACCCACTGGCGCCATGGCGGGTCGCCTCGACCCGCGCAGCGTCTTCTCCAATCACGCTGCCCGCCCCGCTCGACTCTTGACTACCATAACAAAACCCACTACAAACAATCGCACGGCCTCTGTCCGGGCAACGCAGCGCTTTCTCGCCACAGCGCCACGCCTCCCCTCCCGCTCCCCGTTGGCCGTGCTGACGCCCGCCACACCGCGACACTCACTGCAGCCGCGCAAGCCTTTGGCTTTATCTCCCTGGCAAACGTGCCCTCGGGTAAATGGTCAGATTGGGTAAATCTAGAGGTTTGCTACCCTACCCTCCATGTGTACGGGATAGTAGCCCATGCGGTTGGTATCACCGTTATTAGCGACGCGTCACCCCTCCAACACAACGATATTGTACTAGCAGGGTGGCGCGACCAACCAACTAAACAACCTTCACCAATGGACAGCGCTAGCTAGGCACTAGCTAGCAGCAACCCTTAAGCTGGTGCGTTCCCCGAGTACCAGCACTCTCTGCTTTCGCGCTCGGCCCATCTAGGCCTCGCGCGAACCCACCCCCCCAACCCTATATACACTCTTCCCATAAAGTCCGTTACTAGTGAAATAGGGCCTTTCGCGTAGGGCGGGTGTTTATCATGTAGGGTTTCTAGGGTTTAACTGTACTTTAGCTCGTTGAAAAGGCGGACCGAAACTTGTGCTGACGGTGAAGTAAAGGGGGAAGCGGGGCACAAATGGGGCCCGTCACGGCTACGAACTGACGTATTAGGGTTTGCTGGTCAGCCCCGATTTCGGGGCATACCCTGATTCGGGCGCCCCGGAATTCGGATTTTCCACACTTTGGCTCGTGAAAACTCCCGAAATCGGCGACACAACACGCGGATTTTATGATCCCAGCATGCTGTCCGTAAACATGGGAGCACGTGGGTGTGATGGCATGTGCCGTTAAGATGCTTGACGTGGGTGGGATAGGGGCCGGAAACCCACAGCTTGGGAGGCTTAAAAAAGCCTAACTTTGCCGTACGGTGTCCGATTCGAGCAAACTAAGTTGCAAATGGAAGCCCTTCCCCCAAGTACATATACGTTTTCAACTTAATTTACGCCTACCGGCCGGTTTTCGCGTCAAATCCGCCGTCCGATGCCATCCAGCCCCTCGTACAGCCAACTAAAGTGTTTAGGGTTTCAAAATCTGCCACATTCGCGCGGGGCTAGCAACCCTTGGACAGGTGGTACCCGCACACCCGCTCCGCCAATACGCTCAACAATCAGCGCTCTATATTTCGTTTATTCACGGCGTCACCCACTTCATCCCCCATGTTGGCATGGTGCCGTGCCATTTGCCGCATGCCAAACCAAGGCCCGTGCTAGGGTACTTTGAAAGCTCCCCGCCATATTTCACGCCCGGCGATGCGAAAGCTTGAAAGGCCAGCGATCCGCGCGCTAGGGTGCTTACACTCCAAGTCAACCGTCCCTCAAGCCCAATAGGTCCCTAGCCCGTGCTCCTTGGCGGTATTTTCGGGCACTTGGCAAGAAAACCTAGTGCACACGATATGCCATTCCCGGTATTGCCGCTCTGTAGGCGGCCGGGCGCAACACACTCGGCGGATACTCGTGCAATTGTGCAAACATGATGAAAGCCCAATGTCGAGTATTCTCCCGGCTTATCGCGACATTACGTGCACCGAGCCACGCATAGAGGCGTGCATAACCTGCACATCCACAAATTTCGGCCTGCAAAATCTCGGCCGCAAATCCAACGTGTGTGCCCACAATAATCGGAGCGTGCCGATAGAGGTGCTCACGTCAGTGAACAACGCGCCGTGGTGTGTTGTTCGAAAGTCATTACTCTACCCCCCAATCGAATTGCGTGGCCATCGCGGCTGTGCGTGGCGGGTAATTAAATGCGTGCCGCTGGTAACGGACTTTATGGGAAGAGTGTGGGGATGGGCGACGGTGGTTCTCACTACGTTATTTTTGTGAAAGTCTCCACGCAACGGCTTAGCGCATGTCAATATTTTGTGCTCCCGCCTTTCGCAGCAAGGCAAGCTTTCAGCCTGCGCCGAATCGACTTGTACAATGCTCGCATGGCCGACTGTGGCAATTTTTCCCACTCTTCGAAAACCGCGTCCTGGAAGTTTCTAGCAGTCAGATCCGTCCTCGCTTGCAATTGCTTTGCCACGATGCCCCAAACGTTTTCTATCCACGACAGATCCGGGCTGGTCGGCGGCCAATCAATCACTGTGAAATCCGACTGGCTGTGCAGCCACGCTTGGGTAGTTTTAGCTGTGTGAGCGGGTGCGTTATCTTGTTGAAATACCCAAGGTTGGTCTCGCCGCGGCATGGGTCTGCATTCCACCAGTTGTCGGCATGAAGGCGCCGAGCTAGATTCGCTTTCACAAACTTGCGCACGGTCTCCCTGCCCACGGAAAGCCCCATGCTAGCCTTTAAGTCGCTGACAATGGCGGTGCATGTCTTCCCGTCGCGAATGCACGCCTTGAGAACCTCTCGCACCGGTGGACTTGCCAACCCCCGCGCAGGCCTCCCCGAGCGAGCTTTGTCCAAAACGTCCCCCGTGCCCTCGTAAGTACGCACCCATTTGCGAACCACCGACGCGCTTGTACCGTGCTGCCGGGCTACTTTGGTGAAGTTTCCCACGTGTTTGAAGTCCCACACAAGTTGCAGTCGCCACGCGTGAGTGGTTGGTGTAGGCCCCATACTGGTTTTGGAGCCGCGACGCGGTTGAGGTCCAGCGTGGTGTGCGCAATTGGGCGACATCCCACCTCCAACCGAAATTCTCTACTCACACGTGGACGCCCATATCATCGTTGCTTCATCCCCGGCCAATACTAGGGAATTCGAGGTGGTTCAGAAATCGCCCACACTCTTCCCATAAAGTCCGTTACTAGTGAAATAGGGCCTTTCGCGTAGGGCGGGTGTTTATCATGTAGGGTTTCTAGGGTTTAACTGTACTTTAGCTCGTTGAAAAGGCGGACCGAAACTTGTGCTGACGGTGAAGTAAAGGGGGAAGCGGGGCACAAATGGGGCCCGTCACGGCTACGAACTGACGTATTAGGGTTTGCTGGTCAGCCCCGATTTCGGGGCATACCCTGATTCGGGCGCCCCGGAATTCGGATTTTCCACACTTTGGCTCGTGAAAACTCCCGAAATCGGCGACACAACACGCGGATTTTATGATCCCAGCATGCTGTCCGTAAACATGGGAGCACGTGGGTGTGATGGCATGTGCCGTTAAGATGCTTGACGTGGGTGGGATAGGGGCCGGAAACCCACAGCTTGGGAGGCTTAAAAAAGCCTAACTTTGCCGTACGGTGTCCGATTCGAGCAAACTAAGTTGCAAATGGAAGCCCTTCCCCCAAGTAAATATAAGTTTTCAACTTAATTTACGCCTACCGGCCGGTTTTCGCGTCAAATCCGCCGTCCGATGCCATCCAGCCCCTCGTACAGCCAACTAAAGTGTTTAGGGTTTCAAAATCTGCCACATTCGCGCGGGGCTAGCAACCCTTGGACAGGTGGTACCCGCACACCCGCTCCGCCAATACGCTCAACAATCAGCGCTCTATATTTCGTTTATTCACGGCGTCACCCACTTCATCCCCCATGTTGGCATGGTGCCGTGCCATTTGCCGCATGCCAAACCAAGGCCCGTGCTAGGGTACTTTGAAAGCTCCCCGCCATATTTCACGCCCGGCGATGCGAAAGCTTGAAAGGCCAGCGATCCGCGCGCTAGGGTGCTTACACTCCAAGTCAACCGTCCCTCAAGCCCAATAGGTCCCTAGCCCGTGCTCCTTGGCGGTATTTTCGGGCACTTGGCAAGAAAACCTAGTGCACACGATATGCCATTCCCGGTATTGCCGCTCTGTAGGCGGCCGGGCGCAACACACTCGGCGGATACTCGTGCAATTGTGCAAACATGATGAAAGCCCAATGTCGAGTATTCTCCCGGCTTATCGCGACATTACGTGCACCGAGCCACGCATAGAGGCGTGCATAACATGCACATCCACAAATTTCGGCCTGCAAAATCTCGGCCGCAAATCCAACGTGTGTGCCCACAATAATCGGAGCGTGCCGATAGA
Source organism: Tetraselmis chui (assembly GCA_026401115.1). Taxonomy (NCBI): domain Eukaryota; kingdom Viridiplantae; phylum Chlorophyta; class Chlorodendrophyceae; order Chlorodendrales; family Chlorodendraceae; genus Tetraselmis; species Tetraselmis chui. The sequence continues at coordinate 28,737 of JAPMLY010000282.1, forward strand.
GGTGCTCACGTCAGTGAACAACGCGCCGTGGTGTGTTGTTCGAAAGTCATTACTCTACCCCCCAATCGAATTGCGTGGCCATCGCGGCTGTGCGTGGCGGGTAATTAAATGCGTGCCGCTGGTAACGGACTTTATGGGAAGAGTGTAATCACGCGCTAATCTTCCCCGAGGCCATGCCTGTGAGGGTCTTTTGGCAATTATGTGTGAGTCATCAAGCATCCAGGGTTCCGGGTCCCAGGGGTGACACCTCGTCTGCACTCGTGACAAGGTGCGAGGCTATCAGGTGAGTGTGTTCATCCATCGGTTCCTGCCAAGCGCGCCCTGAATAACAACCCTGTGTTCTGTCGCGGTGACCTCTTTATTTAATATTAATCTCTTCATATTTGGTCTTTGACCTCCGAGATCGACCTTCACGGCCTCCCGCGCGCCGCTACAGGTACCTCAGCACTGCACGTGCTAACAAATACGACCTAACTAATAGTCGTAGGACCCGTCATGTCGGGCTTCCCGATGCAGCTGCTGCACATCGTATGAGTCTAGCGGTATGATGTTGTGTCTCGGTCTTTCGGCTTGTTAGGCGGGTACATCGCGACGACCGAGATCGCAGTCAATCGCTCTGTTGGTTGACATATTCAAATAGTGCTAAGCTCTCTGCTGCGGTGGCTGAACCGCAGAAGGCGCCGGCGGGAGAATGGCCTCGTCGGAGATAAGTGCCTCCGAAGGAGTCGAGGATGAACGAAAAAGGGAGGCTCTGCGGAAGGCAGGGCAGGAGTATTTCGAGCGCGTGCTGGCGGAGGCGAGCACGGGGAAGGATCCCTTCGCGCCGGAGCAGATCACCGAGATAGCGCCGCAGCGGGAGAAGCGGACGGGGGCCACGCGGCGCGCAAGGCCCCAGAGGGAGGACCCTGACCTGGAGGCCGTGGGAGCGATCATTTCGGGAGCGAAGCTCTACATTCTGACCGCTATCTTCGTGGGCTGCAAAGCCGCCGGCTTTGTCTTCTTCAAAGTGCGGCAAACCTATCGCAGTCTCTTCTCCACTTTTATCGTCGTCGCCACTCATTATATCATCAGCGCAATGCACAGCACGTTTAGCACCATGGCTCAACCAGCACCCCCCTGGATATGCACACTCATTCTGGGTTTTGTTATGCGTTACGGGCAGGCGTCTCTGAATCCGCTGGAAACGCCCGGAATTCTGACCTTCCTGCACCTCCTCCCGTTAATGTGTGTTCTGCTCGGCTTCTCCGGCGCTTTTGACCTGGACCCGATCACGCTGGAAGGGTATGCCTGCCCCTGCCTTAACCCCTCAACGCTCTCCAGTCATCACACACACACACACAGACACACGCGGGGGCGCGCCAGAGCACAACTTCTAACACTCAACAATGTTCACATACCAAAATTCACCAACATACGAAACACACACACACATACACACACACATACATCAACACACTCACGCTCACGAACACACTCTCACACACACACACACACACACACACTCACGCTCATGAACACGCTCACGAACACACTCACACCCACACACATACACACACACATGTGCTCAGATGCGAAGGACATGTGAGTACTGGTAATACGGATGGTTGACTTAAATAAAAGTCTGAGGGATTAGCCGTGTGTGGTACACACCACCGTGTGCTAAGCTATGGGAGTGTCATTTTTCAGGGCGAAGGCAGCCCTCCCAGTTTGCATACCAAGTATGTTTCAGGTAATTCAATAAACGAGTTTTATTCTGACTTGTGATTTGCACTTCTTATACTTCTGCGTCTCGATATCCTGTGTATGCGTGCTAACCGCAATGTGTGTGTGTGTGTGTGTGGGTGTGTTTGGGCATGCACTGCGTGTGAGCGAAGATGATGATGGTGTTCAGCGCCTTCATTGAGGGCAGTGTCCTCTTTGTGTTAGCCTTTTCCCTGGTCATTGAGCAGCTCCTGCAGATGGCAGCCTCAAAGCTGCTGCTCCTCTCACCTCCGTCCCAGAGGAGCATGTGGTTCTGCGCTGCCGGGGTCGTAGGCCTCGGTGCGTCTTGGTTGATGGGGAAGCGTGTGGGTGTTTGTGTGAGGGGGGTTCTGCACTCATTGCAGATTAACTAGCAGCTGCGATGACGTGAAATGCATCCCAGCGTCATCACTCCGCAGTCCTCCAGTGCCCTCTATCTGTGAGTTGCTTGGCTGTGTGTTGCTGAAAGATATTTGTTTTTGGGGTGAGTGTAGGTATGGAGATGATCGGTGAAGTTGTATTTCTGCACCAACCTCGGCCCTCGCTGCGCACATGGCTCGCGCTGGCCGTCTGGTCCGCCGCTAAGTTTGCCGAGCTTTCATGGAACCATCTGAAACAGAGCCCGGAGCACGCGCAGCGGTTGCTGGGCGCAGAGTCGGCCTCCAAGCTGACTGCCCTCGCAGATGCAGAGGCGGGGCTGCAGCCCGGGAATGTGGCGCTGTACAATGCGATGGTCCCTGCACTGCCAGCCCTTATCTTGGGATTTGTCGGCATGGAAGGAAATGAACTGGTGGGCAAGCTCTTTCCCCACCCACCTGTCCAAACACTCACCCACGCACGCACGCAACCCTTCACATACACACACACACACACACACACGCCCGCGTACAGTATGTATGCACTATCGTGACACTCAAGAGTAACTTGGTTTGTTTGTGTATATATTGGCGGTTGTGTCACTGGCCTAACCATAGCTACCCCCTCCCCTAGCGCCCTCTCCCCAAGCACTATAGCGTGGTTGTACGTTACCCAATAGAGTACCGCCTGCGCCCTCTCTACTCTTCTCCCTGTTTTTGTTCACATACAAACACACACCCTCTCTCTCTCTCTCTCTCTCTCTCTCTCTCTCTCTCTCTCTCTCTCTCTCTCTCTCTCTCTCTCTCTCTCTCTCTCTCTCTCTCTCTCTCTCTCTCTCTCTCTCTCTCTCTCTCTCTCTCTCTCTCTCTCTCTCTCTCTCTCTCTCTCTCTCTCTCTCTCTCTCTCTCTCTCTCTCTCTCTCTCTCTCTCTCTCTCTCTCTCTCTCTTTCTCTCTCTCTCTCTCTCTCTCTCTCTCTCTCTCTCTCTCTCTCTCTCTCTCTCACACACACACACACACACACACACATACACATACGCGCGCAGTGCATGAACGCACACACACACGCAGTGCATAAGACCCCACCCCTTTCTATTGTTTTATTGTTTGCTACGAGTATGATCCGCCTGTCTGTGTTCCTGAATCGGCGCCCCCTGTCCGCAGATCGAGCATGAACTGTCGGTGCCTGCCGTCACAGCCATCCTCCTGTCCCTCGTATGTTTTGTCAGTGCGTCCGTGTGCGGACTGCTGCTCTCGCCGCAGCTGACTCCGCGGCTGAAGTCGGGGCTGGTGGGGCTCGCGGCTGTTGGCACCGTCGTCTTTGATGCAATGGTAACCCCCGTCAACCCTCAGCCATCAGCGGTGCAGCTTGACCCGTCTCAGCACACTCTTCCATCATCACTCATTATTAATGCTGCACTGCGAATGCACTCACTATAACTCATGCATGATTAAATGTCATTTGCGTGCGGCGTTTTTTTTTATCTGTCTGTGTTTTGTGGTGCGGGCAGGCGATGGGTGGGAGCATTCACGTGCTCACCGTTGCAGGGGTGTTGCTTGCCATCATCGCCTCCACCATTGTGCAGTTCCTCCCCGAGGCGAGCGGCCTTTGATCGCTGCGCGGGTGGTGGGTGAGAAGGCGACGGCACGGGAGAGGTGGATTGGGGTTGTGAGGGGTCGCACCGGCTGTGCCACAGACTGAAATGTAAAGCATGTCAAGATTCCGCCGCGGGAAACTGGAAACAGAAAATGGTGTGACTGCCCATTGCAGACCCCTGTGTTGTCAAATAATCAGCCGAGTCTTGTTACTAGTAAGTTGCCCCCGCGGAAGAGCGAGTGAATCATGAGTCATGACGAAAGCAATGTCGCCAGGTGCTTGCTGCCGCTGGTCCTAGTCTTGAATTTCTAGAGCAAGTTCCGCCCTTATGTTTGAATGAAGACATGTATGTCAACTCTGTATGTGCGCACTTGCAACGGTACATGACCCCTACGCAAGGTAAATATATGGCTGAGGGTAACTTTACGCATCAAATGCAAGGCAAACATTGGGAGACGGCCTTGCGTAGTAGGGTACAACAGGGTCAACAAGGTGATACAGTGACGATTGGCAGCTCAACAACATCATAGCAATTTTGATATCTACATGGACGGAGAGGCTATAGGGCCACCGCACGGTTTGGGTTCAGTGATGGTGCCTAACATATGGTCATGCTTCCAAAAGGTGTCCCGCCCCCTTCTCCATTGTATGCTGCCATATATCGGACCGTTTGGCACACCGTTTTGCATTGCTTTAGTACGAAAAGGTTGTGTCGGTGACCTCTCTGTAACACCTACAACGAAACCAATACGGTCAAAGTACTACTCACTCCGCCGCAGAAGTCCGGACATGCATAATGGTGTGCATTAGGTAGTCGAGAACACGTGCGCCTCTCACCACATCAAGCATGACAGCACCCAGGTACCATCCAGCCACGGGAGAGCCGGGAAGCAAGCTGTTAGCCGTCATTCGGTTTGGCTAGTTGGGAGCTTAGAGTGAGTGCTGCCGTACGAGTTTGTCGTATTAAGCCCCATACTCCCATGAAATTGTTTAAAATGCACGCGTCATCCTGAACACCTCACGCGGGCACTGCTCAAGCACTCACACCAGGTTGCGTTTTGCCCAGTGAGGCACGCAAACATATTTTTTGGACTTGTGGGAGGGGGTTAGGAGGCTTGGTTTTCGGGTGTGTGCATGGAGCATGGATTTTCACGCCGCGAGCACGGTGATGTACATGGAAAGCAAGCGAGTAAAAACCGGCATGATGAAGCTCTTGTTAGAAAGTATAATGTTTAAATAGGTGAGGGCGATTGGCGATAGTGAGGGGCGAGGTCCAGCTTGGCCGCATCACGTTGACGTAAGGCTAGGGATACGCCATCGATACATCGTTCATAGTACCATCATCACCCCATGATGGTGCCATCGATGTGCTAGGTCGTGACATCGACATCGACGTGATGACAAAAGTGCTAACATCAATGCCATCAATTATCAAAACATTTAGAAAACATCAATTATCACAGCCCAATATGCTGATATATCGTCCCAAATATCGATACATATCGGCGATAATAATATCGGCTTGATAATGTGCTACCTATCAATGTCAACATCCCAAAATAGCAACTACCTGTACGCCATTAACATCGACAATCCAAAATATCAAGCCCATCAACATTGACGTTTCAAAATATCACTACCGTCAACATCGACAAAATTCACTTAATCCCTAGGCTAATAGCCTTACGTTGACGGTGGTGTTTGGAAAAGTGGGGATATGCTTGCGCCACCACACTCACCCCACGCGTGGCACACGCCGGGAGCTGGCCGTGTAAAATAGTGGGACTTGTGAATTGATGAAGATTTGTCGACAAGCCCCGCACAAATCGCCTCATGACTTTCATGAGGTGAGCCGCACTCGACGGGTGTTGCTTGGCACCACGGCGCAGCTTTATACCGGAAAATACCGGAAGATAAAATAATTCACCAATTTTTTTATTATGAGTTTCTAAACCCGTGCATAAATGCGTTCAACGCGTCTTACAAAGACGCGTCCACTGGTACCTTTAACAACAAGTTTTGACATTTTATGGGTAAGTTATGACAGTTTTATTAATCATGTTGTCGAACGCACCTTTGGGTTGTGCGGATATCGGTGGTTAGTCTGCATGCGCGATTTGATGCGTTTTGTCTCAAACAACGGCATACTCAACAGCTCCCCCTATGTTGCTTATGCATAATATACGCACGACCTTTGCACAATCATTCACATTGCGGGGCTTGCGGGCACTTGCGTCCTTCGTGTAAGCGGCACGGCGACTTTTTGAAAGAGCGTTTCGTAGGGGTTCGAGCGCGAAAACCCCACGCACGCAAGCCTGGTAGTGCTTGCATTCAGCCTCCTAATGTGTCGGCGCAGTCCATCTTGGGCGCACAAGTATTGCCGAGAAGTTCAAAAGAAATGTCAATAAAGTCGATGCGAAGGTATGAAATCTTGTCCGAACTTTTGTGTGGGAGTGTGCAAGATCCAAACAAATGTGTTCGAGAGTGTGGGTGGGGGGGGGGGGCTAAAACAACGATTTTGATCAAAACAACCTTCTTACAGATATACTTTAATCCGTCTGTGTGCACACGCGTGTGTGACTGTTAGATGACTCGGTGTGTGTAAATGTGACTATGCGCGCGCGTTTGTGAGTGTGTTTCATGCATGTGTGCGTGGGTGTGTGACTGCCCCGTATCATAAACTCAAAAAGATTTGTACTACGAATGCGACATCAACATAGTTTAGACGAGGTTTTTTGGGTGAGGCATACTCAACTTGTTGTCCCATGTTTCTACATCCACTGTGCGCGAAAGCACAACTGCGAAAACACGATAAGAAAAGATTTGAGCGCTTTTGCAAACCTCCCTACGTAACATGACATGTGTTATTACTTTAATTGTCGGTGCGCTCCGCTTCCTTCCCATGGAAGTGACCGAATCATGACCCAAACGAAATGATAACGCCAAATGTTTGCAATCAATTCGCGCGTCATTCTTGTTTTCAAATCATTTCACGCCGTACGAATGCCAGTTTTACAAATTTCACATTAGTAGTTTCCTGAAATCGGTGGATGTGATTGAGTGCGTGCGTTACATGCATGATCATGTCCAAATTTGGCGCTACCAATTGGACATCTTGGTTTGGAAAATATATGTTGACGAGGTATCATCTAACTCCTAGGTGTTAGGTTGTACCGATTTAGTGTCCAAGTTTAGCTTCCAATTTCTCCGAAAAACGTGGGTAGGGGTTTGGGGAGGGGGGACTTTTTCTGCGTGGGAATGTATTTGGGGACTGTATGTTCAAAACTAGACATTTCTTACATTGTCAAGGGAGAGACGCCGCCGCCTCGGAAGAACCCTAAGCCAGGAACTCTATATTAAACCCTAGCTGGCAGCAAACTTCGCGCATTGTGGGGAATATGTGAACATTTGCCTTTTTCAGTACTTAGTAGCACATTATTGGGCTTGTTCTACAAACAAAGTGCGGAGGTTGGCAAATCGCGGTGTCTGTGTGTGGGAGTTAAACGACAAGAGTCATTCGATACAACTTAACATTATCATTGCGTGACGCCTTTCTGAGTTTCTGTTTCTGCGTCTCGTCTCTTCGATGCAAACACGCTACATATGGCGTTGTCTTTGGGTTCACTTTACCGTCACCGTAGTTTTGGCCCAACCCCCATCGTTCCCCCCACATTCACTAATACGCGCGCACACTCTCTCCCCGTGGCTGTCGCTCTCCCTCGTCTTTCATGCCCTCTTTTGTTTTCACATGTAAAATGTGGGCTGTCATTCTAGAATTACATCTTGAACGACCCAGCCCGCATATTTCGCCCACCCGCGGATTTCGAATCACAGCGTATTAACAAAAATAATTGATCACATGATATTATGAACGCACGCTTTCAAACTACATGTACCTAATTTTAGTAGATCTAAATCGCATGCAAGATTTTTGCGCGAACACATACAATATTCAAACCAAAAATGTGTACCTTCAGTCTTAAAATCTTGCGAGTGACAAACGAAACAGTTGTTTTCGCCGACCTTTGGAGCATGAAGGAGGGCACTTTGGATCCCTAAAGTGGCATTTTTTTGACTGTTGTTTTTGGGGGCGAGCCGAGGAGAAATGAGGCTCGTCATGGCTACAATCCAAAGGATGCGCCACAGCCGCGGTTTTAGGCATGTCGGGGTTGTGAAGCCATTGAATTTGGGGGGTTAAGCACATTTGAAATTAATGACACAACATGCGGCTATGCATGATGCGAATTCGACCGCCGTAGCTAATGGGCGTTTGGAATGTGGATGTGTTGCCGTGTATCGTTCAATCAATTCTCGTGAATTGAAATGCGGTCAAAAGACAATTGAATTGGGAACCAACACTTGTGGAGGGAATCCAAACTGGAGAAGGCCTTTGCCTAGGTTGATACGCCGAATAACGCCTGAAATTGACCATCGATGCCCACCCGGTGGCACATCCTTAAACACAATGCTATTACGGCTTTTATCATTCGACTTCAAAATTCGTTAACTTGCTTTGGTTGGGCTCAAACCCCGTCCACGAAGGGGGGTATGCGCACACAAATCCCCATCCAAGATGCTCAACATTCGATGCTTTGAGCCTGTTGAATTCATTGCATTACCACGCATTGCACGCGTCGCATTCGCCGAGCGTTTTGCGATTTTCCTAAAACTACCTTGTGTCGCAGGTATTGCCGGCATTGAGGTTAAGCTCATGGATTGTCGTATGTCGAGGTTTGAGACCGCCCGCTGCGCGCTTGCACTACAATCCGCCGCCACTCTTGCGTGGTACATACGCAATCTTTCCCTTTGAAAAAAAGGAAAAGGGAGCGTAACACAGTTGTGGGCATGGGCGGACTCGGCGCAGCCAAAATCGCCGGATGCCCACTGCGGATAGGACGGTGTGCAGTGGCAAGCCGCGGCAAGGAAATTGTTCTAATCTCGGGCCAATAGGAACAGCACGCCAAAAGTTACGATTGGAGGCATGGCGATCAGCGTTAGTGCACTTGCATAATGAATGATTAGGATATTGAATCAAGTGTGTGCACATTGCGCTCGTTGTCTCTATGCGCATTTACATTTACGACACGTACATGCACAGCACTTAGCGACTAATTGCATCAGCAACTTTCTCTCATCCTCCAGCACAACACACGGAACACAAGTGTCACTCGTGCACATGGGATATTCTGCCGCTTCGTGACGATAATGAACGTCATTGTTATTGTATCAGTGGCGGATATTGCTTCTGAGAGGTGTGCGTTGCCACTCGACACCGCTGCGGCACCCTCACCCGCCTTGCATCTGCCCCACACTATTCGAATGTTCCCGCCAGTGGTTGGTGCTAGATTAGTCCACTGCCAAGGACAAAGTAGAAAGGTACCAGTATAGCCAGGGGCAGGCAGTAGCGAGGGTGTCCGACATACTTCAGGAAGTGCGGGAGTCGGACGTTATAAATAAATCAGTATTTATATCAGTTAAAAATATGCAGTAGGAGTATTGTGTCCTATGCCGGGGGAGGCGAAACCAGCAACGCGCGACCTCATATCATCCACCGTGAACATATAAGGCAGAGAGGGGAAGGTGCTACGAGGGCAGTTGCGCATTCCAGCCTCCCCCTACACGCTACTTGCGCCTCCCCTTTTTTGTGCCAACCGCTTGGATTCGTTGCGGAGAGCTGCGACCTCACGCTCCGCGGCGTCACGCTCGCGCTGAAATTGCGCCGCCGCACCAGCGAGCGCCAGCGGAAAACCAGCCAGTAGTTGCTCCATTTCCTCGCGGTGAGCTGCCTTTAGGGCCTCGACAGTCGCCGCTTGTGCCTCCAGCTGGGCACGAAGGGAAGCGACCTCAGCGTCGGCGGCGCGATAGATGACCGCTTTTTGCTCGTGACTGCATGTCGTCGCGAAATGGGTATGCGCAAGCTGCGGAGAATGCCCCTTACGGAACAGCGTCTCCACAACCTCGTCGTGTCCAGCTTTAGCGGCTAAAGAAATAGGAGTATCGCCCTCCAAATCGACGAGACCAGCGTCGGCGCCACCGTCCAAGAGGGCCTCGACGACGTTAAGCTTGCCCATGTGAGACGCAATGTAGAGCGCGGTTTCGCCCTGGACGCGCGCGTGGTTGACTTTGGCTCCTGCGGAAAGCAGCGCACGGACGACATCCACATGACCCTCTGCAGAAGCAGCGAATAGCGGCGTGCGACCGTCTCGGGTGGTGGTTTCCGTATACGCTCCAGCAGCCAACAGAACGTCTACCGCGTCGTCGTACCCGAGCCAAGATGCGCTGTAAAGAGCGGTGTTGCCTTCTGTCGCGTCAGTGCGGTTGGGGTCCGCGCCACTGGCGAGAAGGACCTCGAGCACGTCAGCATGTCCTTCCTCCGCAGCCGCTAGAAGTGGCGTTTGGCGTTCGGGGCCGTAAGCGGTGTCAGCGACGGCACCGGCGTCGAGGAGCAGAGAGACAACGTCGGCGTGTCCTTCGGCGGCCGCCGCCATGAGAGCGGTCCAACCGTTTGAAGAGCTTGCCTCCTCTGAGTCTCCCTCGCGCGCATGCACATCAGCACCTGACGCGATCAAAGCGGCTGCAACGTCAGCATGACCGGCCCAAGCAGCGCCAAGGAGAGGAGTCCGCCCACCAACCCTCTCGTGCAGCACCCCAGGTATCGTCAGTAGCTCGGTAACGTCGGAAAGCCGCCCGCGCGCAGCAGCACGATAAAGCTGACCGTGTGCATCAAGACAAGACGAGCTACCGCTTGCGGAGACGTCACTGTAAAGTGACATTGTTCCAAGCTGTAGGATCTCAGGGGAAAGAAGCGACCGGAGAAAGAACGGTCGTGGGTCGTGTTGCTGACTGGGGCAGTGGTAATTCCGCAGAACGACGAATGTCGGCTCGCGCCAATTCTCTTCAAACCCGATACGAGTACGGCGTTGACGACAGGTGTCACCGGTGGAGGGGTAGTGCTACGGCGCTTTCGCTATTTCAGCACTACTGTCACTGCTGGAAAAAGTATGGAGGAGGCTGTATGAGCTTGGTGGTGAAGGAGAAAGGGGGGCGACGTTGGCAAACGGGGTGGTTGAGCGGGAAGACTGTTTGAAACTCTTGGAACGTCGGCGCCTCATATATTGCGCAGTTGTAGCCAGCGTTTGTGCTTCGAACCGCGCGGGGCAAATGCGCGGATGAGTATCAGCGCCGCCATCACAGATTACGAATCACGGAAGAGAAAGCCCTAGGTAACTAAACGTACCGTACAGGACCTGCAAATATGAAGCCATTATTACCAGTACCAGTACCCGTACCAGCAACTACAGAATAGCGGAGGCAGCACAGGAGAGGTATTATTCGATTTTGGTACGGGTACATGTATTTTAGTAGGTGTTCGCAAAAAACGCATCATTAACTTTTTTGATATTGCTAAATATTGGGGTTTAACGGTTAGCTAATGTATCATGTTGACTCCGCCAAAGGCAACGCGCGGAGACAAAGCGTCACAAACGCAGTAAATTGTCCGCGGCGGACGCCCACATGCTTTACCTCTAAAGCAACCCCTTAGATGGTATCATCCACGTTTTGCCTTTGCGCTTGCCCAATCGGCTCGCGCAACATGCATCGTAGCTCTCGTAGCTGCGCAAGGTGACAGCTTGCACCCGACTACGGCTAACACAACCTAGACTCTTTACCTTGCTCTAACACTATGGCTACATATAGGCAAGTTGTAGCCGAAATTCGCGACGCGCCGGAATTTGTTACATCTTTAGATTTCAAAAAACAGGAACAACGCTTACTCGCTAACGCAACAATAGCAGAAGAGCGTTTGAATGACCGGTTTCATGAGGCCTTCACCGAACTAACGGCCACGCTTAGCTTGACCCACATCACTCAACTAGCAGCAAGAATCAAGTTAGCACACAACCATCCATTCCCGTCGGCGTAAGCGACACGACTGAGGGTGGAATTAAGGAGCACGACGCCCGTAGCGCACATCTGTCGACCGAGCGACCCTCGACCACATCTACCGTGCGACCCCTAGCCTCAGCCCCAACGACGACGGCTATCCCATCAGCACTGTCAGATGAGGGCTACCACATCGACACAAAACTTTGGGACCCTACACAACCCCATGCCTCGAGCAGTTCCCCCCCCCCCCCCCCCCCCCGCGAATATCTAGACGGCCCAAAAATATGGAAGCTTACCTATGACACCTACCGCCACCTCTCCGCCCGCCGGCGCAACGCCACGCTCGAAGAATATGGCGCCACGGCATGTCACGCTGCCTATGCCGCTTGCGCTAACATGGCAAGCATATCAACTCTGGAAGACATTCAGAATAACCCCAAGGACTCACCGGAACTCAAACGAGCGGTCATGGCATTGCGTCAAAGCAACCACACCCACAGCGCGCTCGAGGAGGCTGCCCGTATGCGGGTATCCCACATCCGAGTATCCGACACGCCAAGGGAGGAGGGGAGACGAGCGATTCGGACCGTGGTTTTGCGGAACTCGCCTACGAGCGTTTCTATAAACCGCGACCGGACGTTGCCTCCTCCGAGTACGACAACCAACACCGAGTCTTCACCGACAAGACTCTCGAGTGCTCCCTACTCGCCAGCGCCAAAGCCGCCGCTGGAACTACCTTCGCACGTAGGAAACTCGACCGACATGCCCTCGACCGTCCTACCCCGGATCGCCCTAACCCAAGCCCAAAACCCCATTTCAAGCGGAAGTCACCATCGAGAGACAATGCCGACACCAAAGAGGCCCGAGAAGCCCGACAAGAACGCTTGATGGCGCGATCCGCCGCGCCACGTCCTGCAACGATCGTTCGAACATCATACGTCACCGCATACGCAGCAGAGCGTCCGAGTAAAAACAATTAGGCGCGCGCGAGCAAGTTCTATGCTGGATTCGTCGCGGGGTTCGCATACCTTTCATCGGCGGCCGCATGCCCCCAACTTTCAACAACGGCACCTCCATGCTCGACGCGACACAACTCCGGCTCGACTTCATGGACTCCGAGCTTCAAATATTCCTGCAATTAGGCGCGCTGGAGCCGGGACAGCGTAGAAGATGGGTTTCCAAAATGGTCTCCAAAATCGGGTGAAAACAAATGGCGGCTCATTTTCGACCTACGCCCCCTGAACAAGTACTGCAAGGAGCACAAACTAGCTTACGAAACAGAAACTAAATAACATCGATGAAAATGAAAATGAAAAAATGTTGCATTGCTACAAGAGTTATGTGCTCATGTTGGTTGAAATGCGTAGTATGAAAGTCGACAACCTATACCATTATTGCACACAACTAATGCATAAGAAATCGATCGCTTAGTCGCTGACCCTACACATGCCTAGAGCAAAACATGTCTTGATACTGCACCCATGCAAGATTTCAAACTATACACGTCTTACTTTTAGTATCGAATGCAAGTGAGCATGTGATATAGAACAATACACAACCATATACACATACATACACTGGACAAACGAACATACACACTACGGACATAAACAAACTATCACATAGTCACACAAAGCACATACGAGCGCGTGCACGCAAACAAATACACACACACATACAGACACACACACATACATACATGCATACAAACAAACACGCACACATACACATAAGCAAATCCACAAACTATACATGTGAGTATGTGAAGTCGTTATGCGACATCATTTCGACAATTCAGTAAAGCAAGGCACGAAATGATAGCACCGGGAATAACGATGTAATGCACGACCACCGATCTTTTTCTGAATTCATCATCTCGATATGATATATGTCATCGCTATCGGTGGTGGAATATTGCAAACTGCATTAATATCGTAGTCATACACGTACTATCTAATCATTTACGGGTCGCCACTCACAAACGGTCTTCATGGTTTGTGCGCCTTGTTAATTGTAGCCTCCGTAGCGACTTTTTTTATCGCGTGAAGTCGTTTGTTCGCCATTAACCTACCTCACCGCCAATTCGATCATTTTGTAGGCGTTGTCTGGCGGGAAGTCCTCGGATAGTTCAATGGACACCCTCACGTTTTGATTGACACCCTCGCGTTTTGATTGACATATGCGGTGTGATGTCGTGTTTTTACGTGAGGAACTCCCCTAGTCTCACATATGCTAGTCTTACGGTGTTTCCCCTATGACTCTACCATTCTGATATATTATGGAGGAAAGCTGTCGATGAATCACTGCGGTTCGAAATGACTCCCACTTAGCCACATAGCCAAAATGTAACAACTCGTGCTTACGCTGAACCTCCATAAGAAATCCAATCTTATATGGCGTAAGCAAAAGACCGTCAATGTCAACCGTAGCCGAGATAACGTAGGAAACATCATGATGGACTGTCGACTGAGTAGTTACGGCATGTTCGACCTTGGCTAGGGTACGCATGTATGTTAGCATTCACGTATGGAATAGGAACAAATGCCGAAAAGACGTGAACGAGCTCGTATTGTCCATCATGTATCGGCACTCGAACAAGGTTGCCACTCAAGAACGTAAGATCGTCGACGGTCAAAGTTAGGCAAGCTTTTCGAACAACTCACGAACGGCCGCGTCGACATACTTTACGTTAGGTAAAATCGAGCCGGCAGGAAACCAAGTTATTCAAGAACGAGTTTCACGTTGTAACACCAATTCGACGTATGCGGCTTTGGAACCTCCGACAGGCAGCACAACTACAACGTACTTTCTGGGACAAAGGGAAGCCATGTCGAATCAAACGAGCAACATCGAACAGCTCAAGCAACAAGAAAGGCGTGTAAAGATCAAGACGTTCCGAAACCCGTGTAGGAGTTTGCCTTTTGTGAGCTAATTGCTAACACAAATATGTTCTTGCTTGCAGCTGCTATTACAAGTGGAAGTACAGATTGAGAGGGATGGAATATACCTTACTGTTAGACTACTTAACAATAGATTGTAATTAAACAAGGCATGATTAAATGGTTCTGTCACCTAGACTTAGATAGGTTCCATCTAGCTAGCTAGCTTGCACATGTTCTTGCTTGGTCCTCGTGCCATGTGCTAGGATTATTGTAACGGTTTGAACCAACTATCGACGCGGTTCATATGTTTCGGAAAACCATACTAGCGCGTTATGTAGCTAGTTAGATTACTTTGCGTACATATGCGTACCAGGAGGTATTGGTAGTATAGTACATGAGAGCACCCTCGCTTAATTGAAGTGGCGAAGTAACCGTGTTGTACGTCCTTCCGATGGAAAATTACGGATCGAATTAGTAACGAGTACATGTACAATGTAATGTTACATGATTGTACTCGTCACATGCTAGTGCATCCTCAACTAGCTCCAAAAATAATACCGTCACAATCTCCCGACCTCATGAAGAAGAATTTTCTCCGGTACTCACTAGCCTAGCTTTTGTCGTGAATTGGTAATTAAGGGAAAGAAGACCATTCAACGACATTCATTAATTTTCGACGCGGTCGGTTAAGCGTGCGTGTGGCCTAGTGTACCGAAGGCCTAGGTTCGAGACCAACGAGGGGCAAGGTTCAGGTACAAGGCGATCCACGGTCCAAGATGAGCCCCAACTTCTACACTTTTTTAGAGTTGCGAAGAAAAATCGCCGACTCGCGGAGATGAATGACATGTGGAGTAGATGATGCCAATGTGCAAGAAAAAACCGCCAATCAAGGCATCAGTAGGGAAGTTTGATCCATTTATGTCTTTTGACTTGGTGACATGCGTTGACTCGAGTTTCTATTTCCTAATTGCGGTAGAGCAAGATAGAATTTTCTATCGTCACCGTTTGGAGGTTGTGGTGGGTTCACATAATGAGCCGGAGTGGTTATGCTCTTTTTCAACACCAATCCCGACGTAAAGCGCCGCGGGTTTCGGAAATGATTTCCGCGAAGACATCGATCGAAAAGTACTGATGAAGCATTGAAAGCTACCCGTGGGAGTAGATAGAACCGCCACAAACCAAAATTGTTTTCAGCGAATTTCGTTATTTGTACTCCAATGAATCCTAGCTTCTATACTCGTGTTTGATTAAACATCAATCCTTCAATTTAGTTAGTACGCTTTTATTTCACCTTCCTGATGTGGTTGTCTTTGCCTGTACCGATATAGAGAAGACGAACTACATGAGATGAAGTATTAAAAAAATCTCCACAAAAGTTTGGGTATTATTCACTAAATTTGGTATAATACATTTTGATGAGATTGAGGAATGTGAAATACGTACCGATACAATTAGGTAAAATATTTCTTACAAAAAATAGGAGTGGAGGCCACCGAGCAAAAAGAAGAAAAGTAGAGGAAAAAATAGGTACGGGTACTGGTATGATATGATGATGATATGCGATGTGTATCAGGGTACGCTACGGGTACTTGCTACTGACGATCAGGGCAAGGCGGTACAAGGATATACATATGCATAATCCTGAAGTACTTGTACGGTTTTCAGGTTGCATACCGGTGATTATGGTCAGATTGATTTGAATCTAGAGGTTTGCATATCCAATATCATGTGTACGGGACAGTAACTCTAGCGGTTACTGTTACCGTTAATATCGGCGCGTCTCACCTGCAGGGCAACCACCTTGCCCGAGCAGCGAGACGCAGCCAACGACCAACGACTTCCCCAACGGTCAGCTCTAGCTAGCCCGTGCCCTATAAGCCGTAGCTAGCCACGAGCCTAGGCACTCTCTGCTTTCGCGCTCAGCCAATCTAGGCTTCGCGCGAACGCAGTCTCGACTCTAGTAGTCGAGCAGGGTGTCAGTTTTACCTTTTCGTCCCATGCGCACTCGAGCGTCACGCGACACTTCCCCTCGTTCAGCTACGCAGTTCCCCACTATGCAGCCTGAGCAGTCTACATCCGCCGCAGCGGCCGACCCTCACGCTCCCACACTCGAACAACGCACAGCCGAACAGATTCGTACGGCAGTTTTGGCATCGGAACAACGCATTACTGAGCAGTTTTTGGCGGCTAACGCTGCCTTGCTCGCTCAGCTTCGACAGCCGACAGCCCCACCTGCTACTACGGATCAACAGCAGTCCATTCCCACCGACGCGACCACAGCGACGGAGGGTGGTAAGGAGGCCCCTGTGCCACCTATCGACCTGCTTGACGACGAACCCGACCCCTCTGTGGCCGAATTCGTCGACTTCACCTACTACGGCGAAGTCATCCCGGCCGGCCTCGAACGTCCCCCTCGCGACGTCGACGAGCCACGTCTGTGGACACTCACGGACGACACCGCCCGCTCACTAAGCGACAAACGCACCCAGGCAGCCTACGACGAGTACCTACACATCGGGTGCTATGCCTTCTTCGACAGTTGCGCCAACGCGGCAATTGGCGAGGCTCTGGACACGCTGTCGCACGGCGCACCTCTACCGCCAGAGCAGGCGGCAGGGGTTACCCTCATCCGAGCGGGTCATCGCACCCACATGGCGACGGAGGAGGCCGCCCGTACTAGATTGGGCTTCCTCCGCCTCACCAAGGGCGGACAAACGAGCACAGATGCGGACCGCGTCTTTGCCGAACTGGCCCACGAGCGTTTCTGCCGACCGCGCCCTGCCGCGGTCTCCGGCACATTGGACGCGCTTCGCCAAGCGTTCGTCGACCGCACGCTGGAAGTCAGCCTACACGCCGCCAGCAAGGCCGCCGCCGGAGCTGCCTTCGCAAAAGTCACACCGGACAAGCCTCCCGGCCCCGATACGCGAGCCCGCAAAGCCGCCGCCGACAAACGCAAGGCCGCTGCAGCAGCAGCAGCCGCAGCACGCGCCACCACACCAGCCGACCCGGCTAAAACCTCGAGCAAGAAATGACGGTGTGGCCCGCCGCTCCGATTCCTGCTCCCCGACGTCTTCCTTCATGCGCCACCGCGTGCGTCGAAGATGGCGGGAGTGGGAGCGCATCGGAGCGAGCGGCCAAGTCCTAAACTGGATCCGCCATGGCGTTCGCGTAAAGTTCAAGCAAGGTCTACGCCCCAAGCCCTTCAACCACGGCATCTCTATGCTCGACGCGACGCCGGCCCAACTCGAGTTTCTAAACTCGGAACTCCCCCGCTTCGAGGCTTGCGGAGCTTGGGAGCGGGCGGACAACCCTCGCTACGTTTCCCGGATGTTTTTAGTTCCAAAACCCGGGTGCAACCAATGGCGTTTGATTATCGACCTTCGAGAACTCAACCGTTATTGCTCAACCTTCACCATGACGTGCGAGACGCTCAAGCACTTAAGTCACCTCTCGCGGCCGGGCGACTACTTCGTCTCCCTCGACCTTGCCGACGGGTACTACACCCTTGGCATCCGGGAGGAAGACCGCGACTTCTTCACGGTCAACTACCGCGGCACGCTATGGCGCCTAGCATGCCTCCCGATGGGTTGGTCGGGGTCGGCTTACTACTTTTGCAAGCTAACCCAAGTGTTCACGAACCACCTTCGTCGCCCCCCGCAACCGGTTCCAACGGCTACTTCCCCTCACAATTGTCGCCCCACCAAGCGCTTCCTCCGAAACGCGCGGTGGCGGGGAATTCGACTCCTACCCTACATGGACGATTTCCTTTTCCTCGCCGACTCCTACGAGGACGCCCTCCTACTGCGACAGCGCGTTCAAGCCCTACTCGACAGCCTCGGCCTCGAACGCAACCCCAAGAAGGGCGTTTGGACACCTACCCAAGTGGGCGACCATTTAGGCTTAACGGTGGACCTCCATCACGGCATGTTTCGCGCCCCCCCCGCAAAGCTCCAACAGCTCGCACAACAGGCCTCATCCCTCCTCGGCCGAGCTGCGTCAAACGCCCGGTGGCTACCTACTCGCCAACTTGCGGCTTTCGCCGGAAAGGCGCAGTTCCTCTACCTCGCCATCGCCCCCGCACGCTTCTTTTTGCGCGAGCTCCACAACGTGTTATCCACACGGGTTGGGTGGGGCGGACGCGTCCGCCTCACCCACCAACTTCGCCGAGACCTCGAGTGGTGGCGCACGGTCCCCACTCAACACAACGGGCGGTCCATCTACAAGCCTATCGAGACCGCCTACCTCCACGCCGACTCGAGCGACTACGGGTGGGGGGCCGTTCTCAACGAAGACTCGAACTATCAAGCCCGGGGCTTTTGGAGCGCTACCGACCGCCAACAACACATTACGTGGAAGGAACTTCGTGCGGTGCGACACGCGGTGGAATCTTTTCTACCCCAACTCAAAGGCCGACAAGTCCTCCTACACGAGGACAACACGGCAGTCGTCGCCGCCCTCACCAAGCTAACCTCTCGCTCGCCCGCCATGATGGCCGAACTCCGTCGCCTATGGTACCTCCTCGACAGCAACGACATCAACATCCGTCCGCGCTACATCCGCTCGGCGGCCAACATATGGGCCGACGCCCTAAGCCGGGAGTTGGACCACGAAGACTGGCAGCTCAACCCTCGTGTTTTCGCCTACCTTCAACGCCGGTGGGGGCCTCACACTATCGACCGTTTCGCCTCGATGCTCAACACGCAGCTACCACGCTTCAATGCCCGCTGGCGCGACCCCCTGTGCGAAGACATCGACTGCCTGCACCTCCCCGACGCGGCGTGGAAGTGCGAAAACAACTACTGCAACCCCCCTTGGTCTGCCCTGCCGACGCTAGCAGCAAAACTCGAACAAGCTCAAGCGGCGGCAACCGTTGTCGCCCCCTACTGGCGAAACAAAACGTGGTACCACGCGTTCGCACGCTTGGCCACCGAGACCGTGCACTTCCCAGCGTCCCGCGACCTGTTCTTTCCAGGCAGGCTAGGCAAGCACGAAGGGGTCGGGCCACCCGCGTGGAGCATCGTGGCCTTTCGACTCACACCCCCTCTTGGCTCTACACTCGACGCGGTGCGATTGGCCGAGCGATACGCCCGGACCGATTAACAGCGCCGGTACAGCACGTTACCCCTCTGCGTACAGGACCGCCGCGCTACGGCTTACGCCGCGAAGCAGCACAGTCGCCCTGGTCCACCGCTTTAGCCCAAACTTTCCAAGACCTCCTAGGATCAGACAGACTCGGGGTTACGGCGGTCGCCCTACTCAGCAACTCGCTAGCGCCCTCGACGTACACGAGCTACCAGAGCGCAATCAGACACTTTTTTATTTTTTGTGCAGAAGAAAACATCGCCCCGCTACAGGCCACACCCGCCACAATGGTCCGTTACACGGCCTGGCTGGCCCTACGCGGAACGGTCGCTGCGAGCTCGCTGCAACCTTACTTCTCCGCCATAAACAAGTTCTTCCGTGACCACCGGCTCCAACCTGTCGCCGTGGGCGAACTCTTGGCGGACGCCCGCCGTGGCCTCGAAATGCTACGGCACCGCCTAGTGCCTACCACCGCTCGCCTCCCGCTACCCGCACAAGTCGCCCTGGACATCCTGCACTACGCCAACACCCTTCACGATACTTTCGCGTGGACCCCGGCTGCCTTACCCCAGATGCAACGCTTCAGGGCCTGTTTAGCTGTGTGCGTCAATTACACGTTTTTCTGCCGCGCCGAAACCGGCGCACGCTGCCAGACCGGCGACCTTGTGGTCGACGAGCCTTCGCAACAAATTTGCCTCTACGTGCGAAAGTCTAAGGGGGACCAGCGACGCGACGCCAGCGATAAACTGGTCATCGCGGTACCTGTAGCCGCTAACCCCGTCCTGGCGAACCTGATCACCTACTACACGGAACAACGCGCTATATTCTGCACCAAATTCTACAGCAGGCCACCCCCGCTCGCCTTCTGGAGTTTCTCACCTTCAGAACCCTCCGCAGATTGGGGTGCCGCATCCACCATCTCCACCTGGCTCTCCCTCGCCCTCCTTGCAGTCAACTCGTCAGCGCCCGCCGGCTTTAAATGGACGTCACACAGCCTACGGAAAGGCGCGGCGTCCGCCGCTAGCTGCATCGGCGCGCCCCTCCCCGTAATCAAATTTATGGGTGGCTGGGCCAAGAACAGCTCTGTGACTGAAGGAAAATATATTGACCCAACCATGACCCCAACACCTGCTGCTTGGCGGTTCTTCGGCTGGCTCACTCCGTCCCCCCCGCAACACTAATTCTGGCTGTGCAAGCCTTTGGCTTTAGGTTACTGGCAAAACGTGCCCTAGGGTAAATGGTCAGATTGATTTGAATCTAGAGGTTTGCATATCCAATATCATGTGTACGGGACAGTAACTCTAGCGGTTACTGTTACCGTTAATATCGGCGCGTCTCACCTGCAGGGCAACCACCTTGCCCGAGCAGCGAGACGCAGCCAACGACCAACGACTTCCCCAACGGTCAGCTCTAGCTAGCCCGTGCCCTATAAGCCGTAGCTAGCCACGAGCCTAGGCACTCTCTGCTTTCGCGCTCAGCCAATCTAGGCTTCGCGCGAACCCACCCACCCATCCCTATAATCCTGCGCTGATCGACCCCCAGACCCTGTCTGTGGGTGTCTTTTGGCCAAATTGTAAGCAAGCTGACATCTTTGGCAAAACGTGCCCTAGGGTAAATGCGTTGATGATGTGTGATGATGGCGGCAGGCGAGGCACATTTCGAAAACACATTTATTCGAGGTTGTCAGCAGTTTCTTCTTCCTTTACCTGTACCTCAGATATCAGTGTATCGCTAGTATCGGGAAACTGCTAGTACCCGTATTATCGAATCTGCGGCGAGGAGGTACATAAGGATGGAAGGCGGCAGTCGTCAAAGCCGCATATCCCAGAATTCACGGTCGAAATCAGCTAACAAGGATTACTCGCTGGATCTTTTCTAGCCACAAGTCACTGCGCGGGCTCGTCGTTTGACGAATAAGTGGTAACATCACCCTGTCGTCGGCCCCGGAAATGTAGTAAATGTATGTAATAATCGAATCTGTTGCGAATCTGCGATATCAGAATAGAATTCGCTTCTGTGTGATTTTATTTTGGTGACTGCTTGGTGGCCTCCACTGCTTTTTCTTGTAAAATATTTTCATTTTGGTGACTGCCAGCGCCGTATCGCTATGTAGTTTAATTTGTGGTCATCACTAAGTCATGTCTCCCCTGTTCCTTATTGTTTTACTTCAAACTATTTTCTTTCATGCAAGCGATGGCAGGGACGAAATCCGTTAGTTGGCATAGGATTTGTTTTTCCAAACTTCCACAGCCAGCGTGCTCCAACACTGCAATAATAGCATCCAACAATGGCCGGCAATGCAAAACCATCGGGGTGTTTTCGAAAATGTCCATTAATATATTATTAGCAAGTACGAGTCGTCATCATACATCGAACATACATATTCACGAGTTTGGCGACTCACCAACACTTTCACACCGCACCAAGTACCCATAATCAACATTGCAACCGCCAATGAGCCCGGGCAATCCCCGACAATGAGCTGTCCGACTATGATGTAGGTCGACACCGTCCGTCAAGACGCGCATTGAGCAAACAAACGTTGCGGCTGCAATATATCTTGCGGCAAATCTATCACATGGCTTAATCGCCACTAAGCTATCCTACAACACTCGTTTCGATAATTGAGATGCACAATTTCACTTCCCCGTACGTTTCGGGGGAGCGGGGATGAAGCCATGAGGGACTTAGCAATGACGGCCAATGAAACCTACGTTGGGGTAGCCGTTTTAGTAGAATGGTAGTGGGCTCGACGATTCGTTTCGTTCCACGTTACCGCGCATGGCATTCACGTACACGAGGATACACGTTTTAGTCTTTCGATAGAGCCGACCATGCACGCACGTATATTAGCGACAACCCATTCCCGCGGTTCCGCGGCGTCCCGCAAGCCTAACGCTCAAGGCGTAGAAGGCGACGTAGAACCGATGTGGTCGTTGGAGCTCACTTTAGTGTGGGCACACTTGGATACCACGTGTGGTGATCATCATGCTAATGTGGCGGTTAGCCTCGTCAAGCTAAACGCTAGCACAAATTAGTTCTAATCTGTCTAGTTCTGTCGTTGCGAGATGGCAAAATGATGTTGTCGAGAGATGATGGTGAAAGATGTCTCACTGCTGTACTTAAGCAATATATGTTGTAAGTGAACAAAGGAATTATTAAATGGTTCTGTCACCTCCCTCTACTGCACTGGGCTTAAATAAGTTTCTGCCCATATTGCTTACGCATGCAAGCTACGCTTACGTGTCAGGCGTTAGGGCTGTCTAACCGTCGTCAGTTGTCATGAGACGCGGCCTGCCTAGCATTGGGTTTCACGATGCGGCCTCTTCTGCATCGAAGAACTCGCTTAGGCGCGACATCTAGCTAGTTAGATTAACTATGCGTATCTGTACGTACCGGGAGGTACTGGTTGTATAGTAGCATCAGTACCCTTATGAATATTGCAGTAGCGACGTACCCGCGTTTGTACGTCCGTCCTTTGGAAAAGCACGAATTGGCGTTTGTAACGAGTACATGTACAATGTCCGGCAATGTACTGTTATAGGACTGTACTCGTCACACTCGTACCCTCCCCCTCTTGACAGATTTATGAGGCCGCCGCGAGGCAGACCTCCGTGGTCTAAGCTCCTTTACTGAAGCAGTTACTGGGACTCAGGAATGCGCGCTGGGTGAGCGTGCATGAAGTCGATTTACGCCTGAGTCTTGGCAAACTTGTGCCATTGGGGCGTCTCCAAGAAATCTTGTAACGCTGTGGTCCGGTGTACCTCGTTCAACCGGTGCCAGACACGTGGAATGTCGTCATCACTGAAGTGCGTCATGAAGAGCAGATATTTGCCTCGTCGTCCAGGTAGCGACTTGATGCACACATTTAGATTAACTATGCGTATCTGTACGTACCGGGAGGTACTGGTTGTATAGTAGCATCAGTGCCCTTATGAATATTGCAGTAGCGACGTACCCGCGTTTGTACGTCCGTCCTTTGGAAAAGCACGAATTGGCGTTTGTAACGAGTACATGTACAATGTTCTGCAATGTATTGTTACAAGACTGTACTCGTCACACTCGTACCCTCCCCCTCTTGACAGATTTATGAGGCCGCCGCGAGGCAAACCTCCGTGGTCTAAGCTCCTTTACTGAAGCAGTTACTGGGACTCATGAATGCGCGCTGGGTGAGCGTGCATGAAGTCCATTTACGCCTGAGTCTTGGCAAACTTGTGCCATTGGGGCGTCTCCAAAAAATCTTGTAACGCTGTGGTCCGGTGTACCTCGTTCAACCGGTGCCAGACGCGTGGAATGTCGTCATCACTGAAGTGCGTCATGAAGAGCAGATATTTGCCTCGTCGTCCAGGTAGCGACTTGATGCACACAGCAGAGATGTGCGAGACATCAAACTCCCCGTCGTCTCCTTCAGGAACAGTTACCGGGACAGCTGGTCGTAGTGGTGCGGTAGAGCAGGGTCGTAAATTGTTCACATGGAACACAAGATGTAAGCGTACTGTCGCTGGAAGTTTCAATTTGTAACTGTGTTTCCCAATCTGCTCCTCGATTGAAAAAGGTCCAAGCTGTCTGTCTCTGAGTTTTCGGTTCGGTTGTCCTCGGAGAAAAAGGTTTGCTGTGATGACTGACACCTTGTCTCCTCTGGCGAAGTGTGGCGCTGTAGACGGTTCTGTGCGTGCTTGCATCTCGTCCTTGTGTAGCTGTAACACTGAGCGCACCAGAGTATGCACTTCCTGTAACAATCTCAACCGTTCTGTTGCGTTTTGCGAAAGTGAAATCGACGGTCGCATGCTGAATAGTAGGTCATGAGGATCCTCAGGAGAGAATCATTAATTAGCCTCAAACGGCGTGTGTTCAATTCCGAGTGCACGCGAGGCGTTGTACGCAAATTCCACTTGTGGTAGTAGCGTAGTCCAATAAGAGCCATCATAGCAACAGAAGCAACGAAGAAGTTGCTGAAACGTGCTGTTCACGCGTTCCGTCAGTCCGTCCGTTTCTGGATGTCGACTGGAAGACATGTTCAGACGCGTTCCGAGGCGTCGCCAAAGTGTCTGCCAGAAGGCACTGACGAATTTCGGGTCGCGGTCACTGATCAGCACACGGGGTAGTCCATGTAAGCGGTAGACTCCATGTAAGAACAACATTGCAATTTCTTCGGCAGTAACCGTCTCTGTGCACGGCAGAAAATGGGCCATTCGAGTTAGATGGTCTACTACAATCAGCACATTGTTAAAGCCATTGCTTTCAGACAAGTGTGTCAAGTAGTCAAGACCAACTGTATGCCACGGTATGGGTGGAACATGCAGAGGGTCAAGAGTCGCTGCCATCTGCGGTTTAATCTTCGCTCTGCCACATACGACGCAACGCTCACAAAAGTCTTTCACATCTTGGCGAATTCGTTTCCACGAGAATCTGTCGAGTGCTTTAGCAAGAGTGCTAGCAACTCCTCTGTGACCAGCTGACGAACTTTCGTGCAGCTCTGTGATCAATTTCAGTCGGAGCTCAGAGTTCTGCGGAATACAGAGGCGATCGAGGCGCCAAAAATATCCGTCTCTGGCTTCAATCCGGCTGTCTTTCGTCCACTCACCCTCGTCCCCATAAAACGAGTCTTGGGAGCACCCCTCGCGAATGAGATCAGCGAACTCAGGGCTCAGCTGCAGCGCGTTAACATTCAGTAAATTTAGCTGCGCGTCTTCAAACAACACCTGGGACTTCCGTCGTAATTCTCGATCTGACGGAACCTCGCCATCCCAAAATAATGGAATTGTGGCCTGAGGTACGAAGTCTGGACGCCGACTTAACGGGTCAGCTTCGTTCAGAGCTCCCTTGCGATATGCAAGTGTCATCGATCCCACAAACGGTTGCAAATCTCGCAGGTATCTTGCTTGCCGCTTGTTCAACCTGTTGTTCGGTTGCCTGAGCAGATGTCGAAGTGTGTCGTGGTCTGTTACGACAAGGAACTTAGAGCACCCTTCAAGATAGCACCTCCAATGCTTGACGGCTTCGCATACGGCCAAAGCTTCTAAGTCGTACGAAGAGTAAGTGTTACCACGCTCAGCTAGATTCAGCTTACGCGCCCAGTAAGAGACTGGTGGAAGACCTCCTCCTTGGTCTTGCAACATGACTGCTGCAATCCCCACTGTCGAAGCATCTGTAGCCACGGTGAACGTCGCGTCCGAGCTGACCTCCGGAAGGATCAGAGATGGCGCGGAAATGAGCCGTAACTTGAGAGTCTCAAAGGCTTCCAAACAGGCAGGCGTCAGCGTAACCTTCTGTGGCTGGGACTTCCGCAGTAAGTCCGTCAATGGAGCCGTAAGGTCGCTAAAATGATGTATAAATCTGGCATAGAAGTTGCAGAACTGTACGAAACTGCGAGCCTCCTTCTGCGTCTTGGGCACTAGCCAGTCTGCAACGGCCTCGAATTTCTGTGTGGAAACCGAAATTTTACCGGCTGACACAGTATAGCCCAGGTACTCCATCTCTTGCAGTCCGAAGAAGCATTTCTTAAGGCGTAATTTCAAGCCCTCCTCTTTGAATCGTTGTAGCACGAGACGTAGGTGCTCCAGGTGCTCCTCCAGAGTTCGACTGTAGATACAGACGTCATCGAGGTAGACTGTAACGAACTTATGTAAAAAGTCGCGAAGTATGTCATTCATCATCCGCTGAAATGTAGCCGGCGCATTGCACATGCCAAACGGCATGGCGACCCATTCCATTAAGCCATCAGGGGTCTGAAATGCCGTCTTGTGAATGTCCTGGTCACGCACTCGAACTTGCCAGAATCCAGAGGCGAGGTCGAGGTGAGTGTGAAAATTCGCGTCCTTAAGTTCGTCGAGGGTGTCGTCCACACGCGGAAGTGGGTAAGCATCTTTACGCGTAACCTCGTTAAGGCCACGGTAGTCAATGCACAGACGTAGCGAGCCATCAGCTTTCCGCACAAAAAAATTTGGCGAGCCAAACTCACTGTAACTGGGACGGACCAGACCAGCCTCCACTGCGTCTTTGAGCTGTCGATTTATAGCTCAGCGCGCTCTGCAGGTGACAATATGTTCAGCCGTTGGCGTCGCATCGGGCCAATTGTTTCAATGGGATGGTCCCACTGTCGGCTGACAAGTGAAGAGTCGACATGTTGCAGTAACTCCGGGAAGTCATCGAAGAGTAACGACCGGAAGTTGTCACGTTGTTCTCCAGTTAGCTCCTCACTAGTGTGAAAGTCAGTTAGTTGTTCAGCGGCTGACGTAAGTTCAATGACGTAAAATTCAGCATGACGTCCCCTGCTGCGGCGCGTCTTGCGCATGAGTTTCTGAACGTTAGTAGACGATAGTAGCAAACACTCAGGGCGTCGTTCCTCGAGTGTAGTCTCTAAAGCAGTGCCATCCATCAGCGTAAAAACTCGTATTGTACCAAACTGTAAAGAAGCATGTTCGTCATCAAGCCATGGTAAACCGAGGATTAAATCAGATGCACGTAAATCACGTAAGACGTAAAAAGTCCGGTGAAATTCATGTCGAGCCAGCTCAAAAGTAACATCGCACACTGTAGAAGAAGTCACTCGTTGTCCGTTGGCGAGTCGAACTGGGGTCTTAGCCACAGACTTCCGAGTCTGTAAAGCAAAGCGTCGTACGAAGTCCTCTGACACGAAATCAAGTGTCGCAACGCAATCCACTAGTCCAGAAATCAGGTGTCCACCATCAGGAGTTTTCACAATCAGTTCAGTTCGAATTAACGGGCGAGCTTCCGTGAGGTCAGTCAGTAGGGCTGTAGCT
The DNA here is from genome assembly GCA_026401115.1 of Tetraselmis chui. Taxonomy (NCBI): domain Eukaryota; kingdom Viridiplantae; phylum Chlorophyta; class Chlorodendrophyceae; order Chlorodendrales; family Chlorodendraceae; genus Tetraselmis; species Tetraselmis chui. The sequence continues at coordinate 56,043 of JAPMLY010000282.1, forward strand.
GGCGGAGAAAATTGTTGGATCCTAGCGATGGACTGTTCCGCGTCGCCAGAAGGTACATGTACCGAGGTGGGTTGGTCAGATGCTGTCGATGGTGTCGAGTCGTAAAACGTACAATCTGCGTCGACTAACCACAGCTGTACATGCCAAGGAGCTGGAGCAACCACCTCCTGTTGCGTTGGGTTCTCCAATAACTGACGAGTAAAAAGCTGTGTCCGAGCTGGGAATTCTTGGTAGAGTTTCCAGTGCTTAGTCAGTTGAGCAAACTTCGCCCACTTTGGTAGTACAAATACAGCCATTGTAGATGTCGGAGATGTTCGACGACAATCCTCAAAGTGCTGTGCAACCTGCTCAGCTGTCTCCCAGGGTGGATTAATGAACACCCGTTCTCCTGACAAGTCCCTCTCAAGAATCGAGTCACTCGGCGAACAGTGAGGTAAGTCACTGTGCGAGTTTAGACCTTCATCATCTGCACATCCCTCCAATGTGAAGTTGAATCGTGCATGCAAAGGGTCAAAAAGAGAGTAAACCAGATTCCAATCAATTGAACGTCTGGTTACAAGTTTACGACTCTGTCTCTGCTTTGTCTGACGGCAACGACCTGCTACTAGCGTTGCATGTGTCGCGACTGTAGTCGATGGAGATGCCGAAGGTGTTTCGACGACCTCTGTCGCTAACAATGTTTCAGAACGAACAGTAGATGTAGCCGGCTGCTCCAGTTCGCTGGTAGAACAACCTTGCCACCATCATTGCTTCTTAGACTGCTGTGACTCCATCGATGCCTTGCCCATCCACTCCGGGCATTGAAACAGTCGGTGTCCCTTCTTGTGGCACTTGAAGGAGAGTCCCTCCATTTGCCGCTTGCGCTCCTCAGATGTCATCGTATTAGCGAGAGTGTTGAAGTCAATGCGGCCAGTGTTTGAAGATGGTTGACCACGGTCACCACCATTGTTACCTCCACGTCCACGTCCACGGCCTCGACCACGGCCACCACCATTGCGCTTCCAGATCTTAGAAGCTTCGACGAGTGGGTCGTCAAAGTTGCGCTTGCGTGTTGGTTGAGCCGATGGGCCAGCTGAAGACCGCATGTTGCCGAGTTCCGGCGAATCTGTTACGACGTCATTCAGGAAATTTTGCAGCTCCACTAGAGTAATCTGGTACCCCTTCTGAGCTCGGTGTGACTTCGCCTGATTTTTCAACGTAAAATTTGCTAGTCCGTTAATGAAGCGTACGCACTGCACATCGGCTGTCAAGTTCTAACGAGACCGACGTAAGAAGTCGTTTTACTGCTTGGTGTAGAAGGCGTAACTCATCGTGTTGCTCTGCGTAAGGTTGAGCAAAGCATTAATTGCATCGTCTTGAATGTTCGGAAGAAACGTAGTCTTGCGTAACTCCGCGACAAGCTCGTCATATGTAGACGGAATAGCTGCTTGGGTTTTACGGTTCAGCCACCACCCATTCAGATGTTCTGAGAACTGTGACGTAACCCAGATAACCGAGTCGTACGAGTCAGCCGTAATGCCAAGCATTAGAAAACGCCGAGGCTGAGCTTCAAGCCAATCCTCCAGTTCATTAGCGACTCGACCATTCTGCAATGGTGAGTTAATCGCAGCTTTACGCTGTGTCTCCGTGAGGGTAACATGTAGTCCAGCCAAGTTCCGGGTAGGCATCGGCATTCCCACACGTAAATCTGTCGGCGTTTCACCACTCAGCTGATTGATGTGTCCACGAATCAATAACCAGACAGGACAAGAGTCGACCGTCGTAAACCGGGACTCCGGGAGTACATGAAGAACTGTCTCGGAATAGATGTGTCGTCTTGAAAGACCGGGCTGTGTGAGTAGACTGCACGACAAAAAGTCTCCCATTGAGTCACGCAACCGAAGTGAAGTAACTCGCTCTTGTGCTTCACAGCAGGAAGTAACCCTGTCTTAGCGGGCGTAAGATTCAGACCGTCAATGTTAATCGATTCCGGGACGACGTAAGTACCATCCGGATTAATTGTCGATTGTGTTGTAACAGCTTGTTCAACCTGAGCAGGTGTACGTAGGTGGCTCGTAGCAAACATGACAGGGATAGAAGCCGAGTACACGTAAACTAGCTGTCGTCCTTCAGGTAACGCAACTCGAACACGAGCGTCACTCAACAACGTCAAATCTTCCGGTGTCAAAGTAAGGCCGGTTTCCTCGTGTAACTCACGAACAACAGCGGTAGCAGGCTCTTCGTTAGGTAAGACATAGCCAGCCGGGAACCAAGTTTTACCGGTACGAGGCTCACGTTGTAATACCAGCTTCACGTCCGACAGTTTAGTCCCTCCAACATAATTACAACCACCACGAAATGTCCAGGTCCAACAGAAGCCATCTCGAATCAATCGGGCAACGTCGAGCGAATCAAGTGGTAGCGAAAACGTGCGTCGACCAAAGAGCTCCGAAACCAGTGTGGCGGTTAGCCTCGTCAAGCTAAACGCTAGTACAAATTAGTTCTAATCTGTCTAGTTTTGTCGTTGCGAGATGGCAAAATGATGTTGTCGAGAGATGATGGTGAAAGATGTCTCACTGCTGTACTTAAGCAATATATGTTGTAAGTGAACAAAGGAATTGTTAAATGGTTCTGTCACCTCCCTCTACAGCACTGGGCTTAAATAGGTTTTTGCCCATATGGTTTTGTTGTAAGTAATACCGTATACGTATTAGTTGCAGATAGCTACTGTAAGCTACTCTAGATATGATTAGTACATGTCTAGATCGGACATACCGATAAACTGTTTGACTCGGTACAGAGCTGTCGCTAGGCTACAGCTCTCGCACTTTTGTTGTCCCGACACCACGCCTGTAGGCTGGTTGTCGCCGTAACTGTTCCGTTTGCGGGACTGTGACTGTAACTACGTTTGCGTAAGTTATCTTCCACACTAACTGTGTTTGCATGGTTCAATAGGTTATGGGCCCCCGCCTCACGTCACTCACGCGCGACAACCTGGTTCGGCGAGCTGCGATCGACAGCTCTCCCGCAGAAGGCAAGTTTATCTAGACACCTAGTACTTTCAACTTGTAGTCGGCGGTATCGCCAGTATAAACTGCAATTTAAAACCCGCCACCACCCCTCTTAAGTCAGCCACCCGACGGAGATAGCCAGCCACCCACACCGACGCACTCGTCGTGTGTGGACAGGGTGCACACAGGTCCAAGCTGGAGAACGGGGGGGCGCACCATCGGGTGAATACGCATCCACAGGTTGCACGCCAGCCGTAGCTTACCTTTTTATTTTTATATTATCCTAGCGAATCAGCCACCAGCGCAGCGCTCCACCTGTCCTGGCCTTGGCCTCGACTTGTGCCCCACACTGGGTGGAGGATACAGAGAAGGTGCTATGAGACACCCCGGGGCTACAGGCCGAGGGGTCGGCGGGCATCAGGCCGTCTCTTTGCAAACCGCTGTTAGGCACGAGTCCGGCTAGCGGTTTTTACCGCTGCTTGTTTTTTATTCCACTCTTTCTTTTTCGCCCTCTGTCGAAATGGCGCCGAAAACTCCGCTTGTTTCACCTCCTGACTCCCCTGAGTCAGGCTCTCACCAAAGCAACCTCGATCACCCCCCGGATACTCTCGCGCTGCTCGTTGCGCAAGTGGCGCGCATAACAGCTCGTCTCGACTCGCAGTCGGCCGAGGGTGCTGTTGCTGCTGCGGGTGCTAATCCGCACCCCCCTGTAGCTCAGCGCCGCCACGATGCTCACATCGAACCCGTCCGGGACAGCCACGACGGCCACACCCTCCACCTGCTTGAACATCCCCACCCTGGTTACGTACCCCCGGACGCAGAAACATTCTTTGCTGCTGCTACTCCTGCAGCTCCTGTTGGCGACCCCACAGTCGCACAGCGCCGTCACGATGCGCCCCGCGAGCCCTCGCGTGCCGATGCGCACCACGACCCCTCGCGTCACGCCATCCGGGTTGATCACCTCCCACCACCTCCCCCCTTCCCCCCCGCCGGATATGCCCTTCACCACCCCGGCCCTCATATCCCGGAGGCGCCCTCTCACCTCGTCCCCCCCTACCGTGACCACCCGCACTCGTACGGCCCGCCGCGTCCCATGGCCGGCCGCTCTCCCTTTCCCGGTGGCCCACCTCCTCCCTTTCATGGCCGGCACTCTCCCCCAGTCCAACATGGCGACCCCGCCACCCGTGGCCGTCGTCGCCCCACTATTGACCCGGTGGTCATCAACCGGGCGGCACACGAAGCCCCCGGCTTCGACAAGGACGCTCTCAACCGGTCCATGAAGATGTCGGTCCCCGTCATGTGCCCGACCACGGACTTTAAGCAATGGAAGAGGACCTTCCTTAATTTCCTCTCCATCAAGGCCGCATACCTCATTCCACAGCTGGCCATCCGCGACTCCGGCGTCTGGCTCGACGAACAAGCGCAACACTACGCCTACACGCTGCTTCTCCATGCAGCCAGCGCGAATAAGCGCGCTGACCAAGCGATGAAATGCGTTTCTCCAGCACGCCCTGACTGCGCCGCTGCCGCGTGGGACATCCTTTGTGAACGCCTCGACTGTCGGTCTTTTGCTCGCTCCTTGTCCCTCCTGGACAACCTGACGGTCAGACAGCGCCCTGGTCAGTCACTCAGTGACTATGTCCACTACATGCGCCAGACCTTTGACGACTACAACGACACATGCCAATTGGTTGATGGCTCCGTTGCCATCCACCCCCACCACCTCGGTCTCCTCATGCTGCGCGGTATTTCTAGCAGCGGCCCACACGGTCAGGCGAAGCAATGCGTCATCAACGCCTTTGACACGGACTACATCATGTCGGCTGATGAAGTGATGGCCAGCATTCTCCACCTTGCGCACAACATGGACGACGACCCTGCTCCGGACACACCCGCTCCGGCCATATCACCCCCTCCCATCTCCGCGTTCGTCGCTGCGGGCCGCGGCTCGCACAGCGGTCGAGGCCCACCACACCGTAACCCTCGCGGCCATCGACCCAACAAGTGTGGCGTTTGTGGCAGCCTCAACCATCTCATGTCCGCCTGCACTGCCACGGATGACGCTATCCTTAAGTGGAATCTCGCCAAGCGTAGGCTGACAGTCCAGAAGTACGGCGCCGCCGACGGCACCCCCTCTGCTCACGCTGCGCTGCTGAGCGACGTCCCTGCCGACGACGCCCCCGCCGATGACACCGACTGCCTACCTACCCTCGAGGACTGCGCTGATGACTACGCTGACGACGAGGTGAGTGTCCCATTCAGCTCTGTGGCATTCTCCTCTTCCCTCGCCCCGGGTCGTAACCTGTCAAAGTTTTGGGTCGTTGATTCCGCCTGCTCGATTAACCTCACTGCGTTCCGAGATGACTTCGTGAAATTCACGCCCCCCTCCGCTCCCTCTCGCGTGGGCGGTGTCGGCGTTGACGTTAAGGGCAGTGGCTCAGTGCGAATTTCTGTCAGACTTGCCTCTGGCCAGCTCATTCACCGCACTGTGTATGCACTCTACACCCCTGACCTATCATCTCGCTCCGCACAGCGTATCGGCAGACTACTTAGTGTCAGCTGGATGCAAACTCACAGCGGCTGTGAATTCATATTCCCCTCCAACTCTGACACTGGTTTGCTTTTGGTACCCACGGGCATGGGTGTGCTAGAACCGTCCGGAAACGGTCTCTACCTCCTTCCCCACCAGCCGGACCTCCCTTCAAGCCCATCCGCACCGGCGGCACTTGACCCCTCACCTCAGGTTGCCCTTACTGCCCAGTGTGATCCCGTCCTATGGCACCGTCGATTTGGCCACCTCAACACAACACATCCGCTTGCGCGAAGCCATCCCACCACCTCCTCAACCTGTCCGTTGACCTCTGGGGCCCGGTCAATGTCCCCTCCCCACATGGCCTCCGTTACTGCTTGCTCGTCATCGACCACCACACCAACTACATGTGGGTGCGGTTCCTTAAGTCTAAAGACGACGCATGTTCGGAATTGGAAACCATCCTCTTGGACATCAAACACCTGCATGCCCGCCATCACTCCCAGACGGGCGCGTTCGCACCGGTCCTCAAGTTTGACTCTGACTCTGTGTTTGAAGCTGCTGTCACTCGCCGGATGTGCGCACACCTCGGCGTCGGGGTGCAGTTCTCTGCCCCATACGCCCACCACATGCTCGGCAAGGCCGAACGTCCCTGGCGCACTATCCGGGACAATGCATCGGCGATGCTCCACAACATGGCCGTTCCCAACTCCACGTGGTCGTGCGCTGTCAGCACTGTTGTGTACCTTCGCAACCGCACGTACAGTCGCTCGGTCGGACCTAATGGGGGCGTCCCCCTCAAACTCCTTACGTCGTCGGTGCCCGACGCCTCCAAGTTCCGCGTCTTCGGCTGCGCCGTTTTCGCCAAGGTCCCCGACAAACAACGTCGGAAACTCAGTGAAAAAGCATTTCGCGGCGTCATGGTGGGCTATCCCCCTGACGCACCTGGGTATCGTGTCTACAATCCGGAAACGCGTCGCATCACCACTTCCGTACATGTTGTCTTTCAGGAAGACACCCCAGGCTTCGACACACAACCCTCCGTCGACTCGGCCATCACCGACTCTTCGGACGAGTAGGAAGAGACGCCCGAGGAGAGACGATAGGAAGAGACGCAAGCTGGCCATGCGGATGACCGGGGAGAAGGTCTCCGTGTAGTCCAGTCAGGCGCGTTGACTGCACCCCTTGGCGACGAACCGCGCTTTGAAGCGGGAGACGTCGCCGGCTGTATCCGACTGGACTTTGAAGATCCACATGCTGTTGACGACCATGCGGCCTGGGGGGAGGTCCACAAGGTCCCACGTGCCGTTGCTGATGAGGGAGGAATACTCATGTTGCATAGCGGCTTGCCATTGGGGGGCTTGGGCGCTGTCCAGCGCAGCCCGGTAGGATTTTGGTTCCACACACTCTCGGGCGGAGAGGAGGGCGACGGCGGTAGAGGACGTGCCGGCAGGTGTGTGTGGGGGACCCGTGACAAGGTCGGGGACGTGAGGGTGCTCAAATATGTCCTCGTGAGCTGTGCCTTGTTCAGGATCACAACACGCCGTTACGAGGATCGGTGGGTAGTCGGACATGTGGGCAACCATATCGCCGTAGCGAATGGGGTGGGAGCGGAGCCGAGCATGGCGAGGGGCTGCCGGGGGGGGGTAGGGGTGTGGGTAATGTGAGGTCAATGGGGTGGGATAGGGGTGAGTCTGCGCAAGGAAGAGAAGGAAGAGACGCAAGCTGGCGATAGGAAGAGACGCAAGAGACGCCCAAGCCGCCCGCGACCTTGAACTCTGCCAGCTTGACATCGACACAGCGTTTCTCTACGCCCCCACCCGGGAGGATGTGTACATCCGCCAGCCCCTCGGCTTCACCGATGGAACGTCCAAGGTTTGTCACCTCAAGCGCTGCCTCTACGGCCTTAAGCAGTCCCCCCGCGAGTTCAACATGCTACTTCGTGCATGGCTCGTCGACCATGGATGGCAACAATGCGTCTCCGACCCGTGCATCTACATCTTCCGCACCGGTCACGTTTTCGCCACGATCGCCCTGTACGTCGATGACATTCCCGCGGCCTGCAATGATGCCACTTGGCTCGCATCGTTCAAAGCCAAACTCGGAGCACGGTTCAAGATCAAGGACCTAGGCGACCTCTCCCAACTCCTCGGCATGCGCATTACCCGCGATCGCTCCACGCGCACGATCTCGCTGGACCAGTCCAAGTACCTGCGCGACATCCTCGCCAAGTACGGCATGTCCGACTCTAAGCCGTCGTCACTTCCGATGGACCCGGGCTTTCTCGCCGGCCTCGCATACTTGAATTCGCCCTCTCTCACAGGGGTGGCCAAGGACGTCTACCCTAGCCTCCTGGGCAGCCTCCAGTACGCAGCCGTTTGTACACGCCCCGATGTCTCCACGGCGTTGAGCATCCTCGGCTCTGCCCAAGCCTCACCCACCGAGGCACACTTGCAGGCTCTGAAAAAGATCCTCCGCTACCTCCATGGCACCATCGACATGCGCATGACGTTGGGGGGGGGCCTGGACCACAGCCTCCAACTCACATGCTTTGCCGACGCTGATTGGGCCAACGACAGCAGCACCCGCAAGTCTCGCTCCGGCTATCTCTTCACCCTCGGACGCGGACCAGTCAGTTACAAGTCCAAACAACAGACTTGTGTGGCTCAATCCACGTGTGAAGCCGAGTACTACTCTGCGGCCGACGCCACCAAGGAGGGACTCCACCTCCGACAACTCCTGGGGGAAATCTTCGACTCCCCCATCACCGAAACCACCACCATCTGGGAGGACAACTAAAGCGCCATTGCATACTCCCAGAATGCCTTGGTCAGCGAGAAGACTAAACACATCGGCCTGAAGTGGCACTTCCTCAAAGACCACGTGGAGCAAGGGACCATCAAGTTGAGGTACCTCCCCACTGACCAGATGGTGGCTGACATGCTCACCAAACCCCTCCCAGGACCTGCACTAGCAAGACACCGAAGTGCGATCCTTGGAGGACAAGACCCAATGCAACGCTTCATCCCGTAGCTACCTTCAGGGGGAGTGTTGTAAGTAATACCGTATACGTATTAGTTGCAGATAGCTATTGTAAGCTACTCTAGATATGATTAGTACATGTCTAGATCGGACATACCGATAAACTGTTTGACTCGGTACAGAGCTGTCGCTAGGCTACAGCTCTCGCACTTTTGTTGTCCCGACACCACGCATGTAGGCTGGTTGTCGCCGTAACTGTTCCGTTTGCGGGACTGTGACTGTAACTACGTTTGCGTAAGTTATCTTCCACACTGACTGTGTTTGCATGGTTCAATAATGTTGTAAGTGAACAAAGGAATTGTTAAATGGTTCTGTCTCCTCCCTCTACTGCACTGGGCTTAAATAGGTTTCTGCCCAGATGGTTTACGCCTCGTAGCTTCGCTTACGTGTCAGGCGTTAGGGCTGTCTAACCGTCGTCATCTGTCATGAGACGCGGCCTACCTAGCATTGGGTTTCACGACGCGGCCTCTTCTGCATCGAAGAACTCGCTTAGGCGCGACATCTAGCTAGTTAGATTAACTATGCGTATCTGTACGTACCGGGAGGTACTGGTTGTATAGCTGTCCATCTGAGGGCTGAAAAGATCGGCAAGCCGTACCCGGGTACGCTTGCCGTCGACCCCGCCAAAAGCATGCCAAATCAACGAGTTTTTCCCCGTCCGTTTAACAAAATAATCCTAACATCTATTTCTTGCGGTTGGAAATACGAGGTTTAGGTTTTAAAGCTTCACCGCCTTAATCGCGCGAGTCCATTCCGGCAGATGTGCCATCACCGCCCCATTTCTGTACCACTTGCCAAAGAACTTTACATAGCTTTGCATAACCAAAGACTCCTCCTCTCCCACTTCATACAAGGTGACTAAACACAGTACGGAAGTTCTTTTTGAAAAGTATAGGTGAATTTGTCTTTTGTGCTTGGATGTGCGGGCGGTCGACGCCGCCCCCATCCGCCGATACTTGCAATACTTTATTGCTCCCCGGGCCGATACACGCTCACCAATCGCTCACCAAGAATAAAGGAAGCCCAAGACACAGCTTTGTAGGTGCTAGATATGGGGGTGACACATATATATATTCGACGTGTGAGGCCTGGAGGCAGTTTGCGCCTTTATCAAGTTCTTCTAAAGGGGGGGGGGGGGGGGACGAGCGGGGGCGGGGGCATCACTACATGTAACGACAATATCTTTCTCACTCGTTAACCCAACCATTGTGCTACTAAATATGCTAAGCAAAGCAGCCTTAATTGAGTTAGGCTGAGTTAATCTGCACTGGTGTATTGCAAAGTGAGCAAGCAACGCGATTGGTGCACCACAGCCATTGCACGCCATGCGCTTCCCGCGCTTAGGGTCATGAGGCGATGCCTCAGGGTTTCGAACTATGCTTGTCTTGTTGACATATTCCACCTCTCAGGTGTTTACACTATATAGTCAAGTCAAATTAATGTTGTTTTCCTCATCGCTAGAGAGACGATAGTGAACCGCGGGCATTCTTTTGCATGGCACTCCTCCGCGATGGGGGTCCGCGGCTACAGGCACAGCCTCGAGCGGAGGGATATGTGGAAAGAAAAGCCATTAAAAATACATAAAAGGTCAAGATAAAAGGAAAACTACCAAATTTGATGCATGGTGCTCTAATGGGACCTTTTCCGTCCTTGGTCCGTTGACACTCGACGCCCTGTGCTAGTTCCCATCCGGTTTGTACGGGAGAGTCGTCGGCGTACGCCTCGGGACGGGGGTCGTCCTTTCCACCATCCTCTCCATCGTCTCCCTCCACCATTTGCTTAAAAAACTCGGCATAGGATTTATTAGTATCTTGGGAGACTGTGTGAGGCGTGGGTGAGGAGGAGTCCTCTCGTTCCGAGGTCACGACGGGTAGGGAGTGCCGCGTGACGCCGGCATCGCGGGTTATTTCGGGGTGCACGTCAGAAAATCGCATTTTCACCCAAGCACCGCTCAAAGAAACTACTAATTCCATAACATATACCCCGTGTGAACCCTTACCTTGGGTCATGGCCTTAGATAGGCGCAAAATATGGGCCGGGGGGCTGGTTGGACGCGTTCGCAAGTGGGACCCTTCTAGCGGCCCCATTGCGGCGATTGTACCATCTAGCAGTGGGGCATCTGACCGCGTCTCACCGCAAGGCCTTCAATGACCCTAAGCCTATAAGAGTGGAGTCCTTAGGGTCCTAGGACCCTCTCTATTTAGTTGTTTTGGCGTGTTGACCAAAGTTGCCCCTGCTGCTTTATTTTTTGTGGAAGCGTACCCAGGTACGGCTTAAGCGTACCCAGGTACGCTGCCCTTAGTTGAACAGATAGTAGCATCAGTACCCTTATGAATATTGCAGTAGCGACGTACCCACGTTTGTACGTCCGTCCTTTGGAAAAGCACGAATTGGCGTTTGTAACGAGTACATGTACAATGTCCTGCAATGTATTGTTAAAGGATTGTACTCGTCACACTATCAAAAAATCAAAATCCATTGTAACAATAATGGAATTAGCGATGCTACCCCCGAAACGTCGGCAATTCGCGCCAATTGTGTCGTTGAGGTCATGTTACACAACGTGCATGCCGTTTTTCTTTTTTTTGCGTTTTTTTTATTTTTTGCGTTCGCCATTGACGTCTTTACATCCAAAGATGGAAGGCTGGCCACTAGAGTAATAGCGGAATAGCGATAGCGGTACGTATCGCTATGCAGTACCGAAACGTACTGGCACGTCGGAATTATTAGTAATAAATAATTCGCAAAGTGATACGAGCTATAGGTCCAGGCAAATAATAGGAGGTATATTCGCGAATATACCTTCTATTCGGAATAGAAGGTATAGCTTTTCTCAAATAATATAGACAACACACAGGCGAATCGAAATAACGAAATACAACCGGACCCCTATGGGTTTGAGCGACCGCTCTATAGGTTTGGGTTGGCTCGCCCACTACAAGTACCCGTACAATAAGGCTAGGGATCAGCCATCGATGCATCGTCGATAGTATCATCATCACCATGTGATAGTGTCATCGATGTGATAGGTTGCGACATCGACATCGACACGATGACAGTAGTGCTCGCATCAATGCCATCAATTATCAAAACAATAGCAAAATATTGATTATTTAAGCCCGATGTATCGATATATCGTCCCAAATATCGATACATCGGCGATAATATCGGCTTAAATTGCCATCGATGTCCGCATCTCAACCTATCAACGCCATCAACATCGACAATCCAAAATATCAATACCATCAACATCGACGTTGCAAAATATCATTACCATCAACATCGACAAAATTCACTTGATCCCTAGCCTTACCGTACAGCAACGAGGGATGCCAACGCAAAGTCAGTGGCGTGCCATCGTCTAGAAGACGGAATCCAAGGACTATCGCTAGTACCCCACATGTTCACAGCGTAGTCGCTATCGCTATCATGAAATCATGCGCGGTTTGTGTTGGAGTGAGCGGCGGACGCATTCGCTCGGCACGCGATCTATCCGGACACGCGCATGTTCGAAAATCTATCTCTTGTTGACTTGCCCACTCGGTCACTCTTGAGATCAAGTCATCGAAAGTCTAGAAGCGTGCCTTGAGATACCTTTATGAATTAAGGTGCACCTTTTGTGTGGCAACTTCGGTTGCGACTTGCGGGGTAGCTCCTCCATGTAGTTGGTATAGTAGCGATCGTCGCTAGATGATCCACACATGTACTTAATTGTAGTTTGTCCCTATTCGCTATTCGTTTAGTAACGCGTAATAGCACCCATACATCCTAGGCCGACTCGTGCTGACTAGACGGGCTTTAACTCGAGAAACGTACTATCACGTACTGTACCGTACAACATCATGGTCACGTGTGCGCTATTTGGCTATTCCACTAGTGGCCGGCCTAATTCAACATCAACGGGCGCGCGGTTTTCTTCGCTTTGCAAATTTACCATGATTAACCGACGCGAGCTACCAAAAGTAAGATAAATATTTGCGCTATGTCCATGTCACATTGGCGTAATTTTAAGGTCAACCCGTTAGAGAAGATGCTAAGACAACGCTTCATACATCTTAGTAGATGTTCCCGTAGACAGTGGTACAAATACAACAAATGTAGTAAATATATAAATTTAGGTCCTTTAGCACCTGGAAACGAGGTCCTCAAAAGGCGCGTTACACTTATTTCCGTAGCCGCAAATATATACATGTGTTGCAACCGCTACAAATACAGACTACAGAAGCATCGATGCCTCCCGTGCGACCGTGACGCCGCCATGCCCGCGTACTCCAAGCTTCTTTGCGCCAGCCGTCACGGTACTGGGTACGTTGTAGGTGAAACCATGCGATATCCTCGTCGGCGTGCCTAGTGAGCCGGCTTTGTCCAACCTCCTCGCCGCAGCCTTCCTCACCCTCCTCGCACACACCGTCCGTGCCTTCCTTTGTGCACCTCTCTCCGTACACTTGATGTGTTGTATGCCGCGCTTGGTGAGACCTTTCACCACCGCTCTCGTCTTCTGCGTAGTCATGCTCGGACTCCCGATCCTTCACCGGTACCAGCAAACGTCGACATACTCACTCTATGGCATCCTTTTGAGTATTGATGGCGCGCGTGACGATATTCGGGCGAGCGCTCGCACTTGTTTCAAGTTCGAAGGGTGTCATCGAGTGAACCGCCCCGTTGTTGTGTTGCGCCCCGTTGTTGCGTTGCGGGTAGGGAGCTGCTGCAAGGAGCACGTACCGATAGCGAATAATATCTTTAAGTACTTTTAAAATGTACGGATCGTTCGTCCGATATGTGCAACCACTTCGAAGCAGCTACACAATTTTCAATATCTGCGGGCGCCCGTGACGTCCGCACAATCAAATCCGCAGATCTTTTCGATCTCCGGGTACAAATTTACATGAAACACTAGTGTTTAGATGTGCGGATCCGTGCATGTCGTGGAGAATGATATAACAAATCGTACACGGAAAGAAATACCCTTCGGCTGAGTTTCATGTAAATCTGTAGCTCCAAATTTTCGCACCGTGTATCGTGCATGAATTATAATATCGCAACGTCCGCGGATGTGCACAGCTTAACGCTAGAGTGTCATATAAAGCTGCACCCCTAGATCGAAAAGATCTTCGGATTTGGTTTTGCGGACGCCTCGAGCGCCCGCAGACATCGAAAAATGTGCAGCCGCTTCGAATCGCGCGAACGATCAACACATTTTGAAAAGAACTTTACAACATTTCGTTCGTCGAACTACTTATGTTCCTTTATGCGTTTTGGGGGGGTGTTTACATATCCCTCCGTAGGACTACTAATGGCGGACACATCTGTACGCTAGACTCCGGGGGAGTCTTGGCCCTCCACCTATAGGTGTTCGCTATAGGTGTTCGCCGCTCAGTCGTGATGCGATGCGATGGGTTCATATACATAATATGTTCCTATCGGGTACCGACTTTTGGCGGTACTTGGATAAGGCGTACAGCTCCATTCCGGGAAGCGGCGGTTCTATCCCCCTTCATGCCATTCCGTGTGTACATGGATTAACAGGTTATGGGCGTTTACGCGGAGTTTACTAGGGCAGCGGCCGGAGTTTGTCCATTAAGGGGGAGTGTTTACATATCCCTCCGTAGGACTACTAATGGACACATCGGTACGCTAGACTCCGGGGGAGTTTCGGCCCTCCACCTATAGGTGTTCGCTATAGGTGTTCGCCGCTCAGTCGCGATGCGATGCGATGGGTTCATATACACAATACGTTCCTATCGGGTACTGACTTTTGGCGGTACTTGGATAAGGCGTACAGCTCCGTTCCGGGAAGCGGCGGTTCTATCCCCCTTCATGCCATTCTGTGTGTACATGGATTAACATGCCATTCTATCCCCCTTCATGCCATTCCGTGTGTACATGGATTAACATGTTATGGGCCCTCCGCGTTTTCGCGGGGTTTACTAGGGCACCGGCCGGGGTTTATTCATTAAGGGGGAGTGTTTAAATATCCCTCCGTAGGACTACTAATGGAAACATCTATACGCTAGACTCCGGGGGAGTCTTGGCCCTCCATCTATAGGTGTTCGCCGCTCAGTCGCGATGCGATGCGATGGGTTAATATACATAATATGTTCCTATCGGGTACCGACTTTTGGCGGTACTTGGATAAGGCGTACAGCTCCGTTCCGGGAAGCGGCGGTTCTATCCCCCTTCATGCCATTCCGTGTGTACATGGATTAACGGGGGGTGGGGGGTATGAGGCAAGAATTCATGCAACGTCTTTGTGCCGCTCTTCATGATGTTTTGGGTTCTTATCTCCGTGACGCTTTGCAAGATGGTATTGCTGATGCTGTGGCATGCCTTCCTATTCCTCGAGCTTAGGTTTTCCCTCCGTTCTTCTCTTTGCTTGTTGGTCTCCCCTCCATTTTCTTGTAAAAATATTTACCTTGAACTAAAAGTATTTTACGGTAGTATTCGCTATCGGTACCCGCTCTTTCCCACACGGAGCAGTTTGAATTTCTTCGCTTACGTCATTCGAACATAGAACGAGTGCTAGCGCTCGCTCATCAAATATCCTCGCGCAAGCCAACCACAAGCTGATCGCACGGTGCATGCCGAGTATGGCGACGTATGCGGGTACCGGTGAAGGTGGCGTGGAACGCAAGTACGAGGATGACCCCTTTTGGGACGACGACGACGGGCGTGCGGAAGACGAGTCCGGCGGGGGAGGATGTCCCTGCGTGCATAGTTTCCATGTTAGTTTGGGAACCGGGGGCGGCGGTGTTGAGTGGCGGCCCCCGATCGCTTTTTGCGGTGAGCCATCTACGCCGTGCAAACTTTGGTTGCACTTCTAGCGTCATCGAGCTTTCTTCTTATTGAAAGCCGCTAGAGACGCCGCTAGTCCAGCGATAACGGTTGCTGCCTATCGCGCCGGCTCCGCCAATGAGCTTCGACTGCGCGGGCATGGCGTTGTAACATGAGGATACGATGGTTGTCAAACTTGCATAGCTTGTACTCGCATTTGTAGCGGTTATATGTGCGGCTGCGGAAATATATGAAACGCGCCTTCATGGTACCCCTTTTCTGCTGCAAGACGGACCCATATGCACAAATTTCTTGCATCTTTAGTATTTATACGGCGGTCTGCGGGAATGGCTACGGATTTATATGAACCGTGGTTTATGAAGCTCCGCTCCCATACCGCACCCGTTTCGACCCTGAAATGCGCTCGGAAATAAGCGTGTGAATTGTCTCAAAGCATGAAATTAATATTGAACTTAATTGTTTTTACAACAAGTACCGATAAATCAATACTTCCTTCTTCACAAAAGTTAATAAAGACTGGGGAAAATACTAGGGAAGTGCAAATTTTCAGCGGGAAACACAAAGTTTCCGTGGTGTTACCCATGCAAGTACTCTCATGGGGCTGACGTTTACCGTTGCTACCATCGCGATGCCCCCCCCCCCCCCCCCCCCCCCTTCCCCTAACCCATTCCACGCCGATGACTCGACCGATGTCGAGCCACCTACTCGACCTCTACCCCATAAGTCTACCTCCTATGTTCGCTCGTCGCAATTCTGCGTCTTTGGTCACCTCCCCGATCCGCAACCCGGCCGGTATAGCCCGAGTCCTTCTCGCCGATCCCGCTCCAATTGTTCACCCACCCTTCTTTGCGTGGTACAAACATTTTGCTCAGCTCAGTCACAATCCACCCCCTCGCTGCGACCAGTCACACCCTCGCACGGACAGCTCGCCTCCCCCGAAATCGATCCACGTATATCCTCGTCCGAAATGATAGCGGCTCTTCCCATCGAAGTTGCCCTCCTAGCATAGGCTTCCCATGCCCTTCGGGACAGGTGGGGGGAGCCATAGTTGCACATAGCTTCCGCCTATCGCTCCCCCCATCGCGTTTGTTATGTCCCGGTCGGTTACCAATTGTTTCCAATACCATGTCACCCGTAACTTACCGCCGGTACCCTCTCCTTGTGGTTTACGTTGCCATGGGGGCACATACGGTCGTAGTGTTGTCACGATAATCCTTAGTATTGCTCTTGGGTACTTCTTTCGATAGTTGGTACCGACGATGGGGAGGGGGGGGGGTCGGAGACAGGTCGGATCGGAGCGCTAACCACAATGGTGTTGGGTAATGACGTCCCCGACAAGAGGAGCTGCACTATCTCGGACGAGGGTGTGCATGAATCGAGTCGGAATAGTCGACGACCTTAACGAGGGGTTTATTCGCCAACCTTTGCCTCCCAACTCCGGCACGATCGGAGCCGCACATGAGCACATAGGACCGACTCGACAAGCACGTGTTAATCAGCGCGGCGCCCGTCGGCGGCGCAGCGGCGGCGGCCCCGGAGGGGGTGCGCTCACAGGCCCGTCGGCAACCCCTCACCTCCCCGTGGTGGGCGCTAGAAACCCCGTAGCCGTGCCACGCTTGACACGGTAGGGGGCTAAGAAGGCCCACAACGCGATCCGTGGGATCTGCAGCTGTCGGGAAAGCCATGTATATAATAGGGCTTTTGAAAAAAAAATCTGTGCAATACCGGCGCCAAGATCTCCCGCTCGGCCCGTCCGATATGTTTTTTCGCGGTCTAATACTATTGGATACGGTCATACTATGGGCGGGGCATGTACCTCAAGAGCGTTTGATGGCGAGGAGGGTACGGCCGGATCAACGGTGGGACGCGGGCGTTCGAGCTGGTGGTGGCAAGCCGGACAGCAGCGCCATGAAAGGGCGCTCGATGGCCGTCGACCAGCCATGTGTCAGTCGAACCTTCCCGGGGGTGAGGCAAGACATGGCATAGACCGGTAGCCGGTCGCAAGCGGAAGAGCGGCTAGGTGAGGCGGCCGCGATCTTCATGATCAACCGCCGCTGGAAAGACGTGTACGGAGGTTTTTTTCTTTGGAAATTAAGAAATGTCATTACCCGGCGTCGAGCTAGTTGGGAAACTGCACCGGGGCAAGGCGCCCACTAGCAAACTGCTACGTCGACATGCTACATCTCCCGGGGGGAGGCGTAAGCTTGGGCGGCCACGAGGATGGTCGCGACGGGGGGAGCGACACTATATGGCGACGACGACCCTCCGGGTCGGCGCCCCCGGAAAACCCCGCACGGAGGGTTTTGACTAATTTCAATGCATCCGCGGCCCGAAGGATCCGACTGCGGTGATTTACACCCCCCCCCCCCCCCCCCCCCTCTTTCGACACCCACTACCCCGACAGACCTACAGACACATAATGTGGGCCCGGGCGAGCGTGGAGGCCCACGCTCAAAAGAGGCTGCTCGGTGGACGCGCGATCAAAGGGGGGAGGGTACGGGCGCAAGTCGGACAACCAGATAGGTACCCGGGTACCAGATAAAGAACAAATCAGGGAAATGAGCGGGGAAATCCAGGCGCAGAGGCAGGAGCGCCAATTTTTCCCTCAGACTTTATGTCTCGCCCCCCCCACTTGCCCTCCAGGTGACGGGGGACCTCGACAAGGAGGAACGCCGCGTCGGTAGGCGCGGCAACGACCTTTGGGCGGGGCTTACGGGATGCAACGGCGGGATCGACGAGCGACCACGTGAGGAGGGTTTTTTTGCCAGCTTTTCCCCTCCTATCTTCGACAAGACCGAAGTCACGCGGGAGCTAGATTAGGCTAGCCCGTCGCCCTTCCCGAACGCCGATCGGCACCCCGGTTCGGTGGGAGCGGGCCGTGCATCGTGAAGGTCGAGCAACAACTTTCAATTTGCATTTCTTCTTATGTATGTTTTTCTTGATTACAATTTTTACACTTTTACTGCTTAGGCGGGGGGGGGGGGGCAGTGGCAATTGCTGCGATTGCTTACAGTTTTTTAACTCTTGAGGATCGTCGACGCACATTGCAGATAGGTGTGTCGATAGGTGCAATTGGTAGAAAAGACCCGGTCTTATCTTGATCGTGAGTTATGTATGGCGGAGTATGGAGGGCCAATAGATGGCTGCGGTCCAGTTTGCCGGTTCGCTATGAACAATTTCAATTCCAAAATAATCAGCGCCCTCAAGCGACTCGAGCAAGCCGGGCATCGTGGAGATTAGTGACATTATTGTTTTCACAACTTATACGCTTGATATTATGTCGTTACTACCGACGGAGAGATTGGACAAGGAGAATTCCTAAGCAAACTCGAAACTTAACAGACCTAGATGGTTTTACGGGAACGCCAAAGAGACAGAAGCCGTTGAGTCGGTATTGTTGTAAATCAATTTCAATATACCATATATGAATAATGGTTTTGTAGTAGTGTAGTGAAGGCACGTAATTTTTCCCTTCTAATCATCTCTCACACACCGCAGCCCAATCCAAGCAATAGCATTCTCCAAAAGCGCTATAGGCACGAACATGCACTCTAGACCACTCCCATAGCGAAATACCGACCCACCAATAAAGAGAAGGTGGATTGTGAGGCCCGTTTCGAACATGGCTCCTAATACGACTCTATGCCATAACAACGCATAAGCTATACGCACACTATTGTCTTACTTTTCAAACAAACAAGCACAAACCTTTACCGACAAAGGTCTCGTTAAATAAAGAGGAAGCAGAGGATCAAAGTTTTGAGAAAGGGGGGTTTAATTGATAATATAGAAGCGGTAATAGTTCAAGGATGTTGTATACGCAGTTGCATAGAAAAATCAAGACTGAATAAAAGCACGAAAGAACATTTTTCAAAAAAAATCAAAAGAACATTGAGTGCAATTGTTGATTTTGTGAATGCATAAAACACTCTCTCTCATTATTTTGAAAAGAGGGTACGCAAATTGAACACTGCATATTTCGCGTGGAAACATCTTCATCTGTTTATTTTCGTCGTCGTCCATCCATCGCCAATTCATTATTTACTCGGAGGGACAAAAACATACAACCGAGCAACGCGCATCAACGCCCACTACGCGGTCGACTGTTGCCAAGGGACGGCTTGCAACAGCCGCGCCGGGGCGAGCGCAATCACAGAAAACAGCGCGTACTCCCTGCATACACCACACACACACACATTCACCGTCAGCTGAGTCACAATAAATGCACTTCACATGAAAGGCATCAACCCCTCTCACATCAACCCAAGCCAATCACTAATGTCCCACTCCCATGTCTATCATTTCATTGACTCTCCGAGAGACTCTTACCTGACGCTGAACTGCTCCAGTAGAACTATCCTGGAAAGGCACAGCCACGTCCCACATATCGCCGACGCCCACACCACCTGCGCCAACCAACCGCCACGTGCGTGGATATTGGGCGGAATGGGTGGGTCGGAGCGATGTTGGGATCAAAGGAATTACAATAATAAAAAGACTACACAGTTGGGCGCTCACCCCCAACGACTCCCCCGTCAGCTTGCTAAGGTCGACGATGGTGCTTATCTCAAAGGGTTCAGCCTGCAAAGAAAAACATTTAGCCATACAAAAAAAAAAAAAATCATCTGCGACAGGGTTAGGGATTAACAGTTAGGGTTTCAGATAAGGTTAAGATTATTACCAGGGCTTTAGCTTAGGTTTAATACTTCCAAAAACACCACAATTTCTTTCAAAATATTACCATACCATGAAAGGAATAAAAAAATCACCAATAACAATATACACAGGGTAGGGGATTAAACATTTCAGCTAAGGTTGTTACTAGGTTATCTAAAACCTAAGTACATTACAAGTTTCGATACTCTATATGACATAGGCGGACCCGTACCATGTGGAAGACGCTGCTCCAGACCACAATGCTGACCATCAGGATCATAAAGGCAAAGGTGTTGGCATACAGCACGCGCTCCCACGGCAGCACCTGACGCAGGCGAGCCACCGCAGCACCCAACTACTCAGTCCGCACCTCCCAAGCAATACACCTCGTTTACTATATTACGGTAATCAGGTTTTGCATTCGTTGCTGTAAGTGGCGGCACCCCCTTTTTTCAGCCCCCCCGCTCGCCCTTCGGAAAAACTACTTTTGCCCAACACAATAGGGAAGTACTGGCAACGATGACATACTTTCAGGTCGCGAACAATGCAGCCAAGCCAACAACAGCATAAGAACAAGGTTAAAGGATTTAGGGTTTTGTGGGAAGATAGGGTTTATGGTTTGAGGGGAGCAGATGTAGATAGGATTTCGAATCAACTGGCAGTACCCGTACTTTAGACAACTCACCCATCCGCGCGAATAACATAATATACTTCAGAATGTTAATTCGGAGCAGAAAGTACCCGTACCACCCTTCTTGAAAAAGACCGCCACTGCCGTCCGTCAAGCACCCTACTGACCCCCCTCCCTACTCCCCACGAGACCCACATTCACAGCGCCCTCAACACACAATGCTATGCTTGCTGTGCGCTGCTCACCTTGGAGATGCTGACGATATGCTTCAGGTGAACCTGCAAGTGCGGGCGCAAAATAAGGCGATAAGTGCTGCTCTGACTTTTAAGGGTTTAGGGTTTGACTCGAAGGGTTGAGTGAGGCAGCTGACATGCACAGGGACTACCCCACAGGGAGGACAGGGCAGGGGGTGATGAGGGGGATTATAATTTATGCACCAGGTAAAACGTCTTGATGGTCAGCCAAGCCGCGCCCCACACTCCCGCCATGGGGTTGGTTGGGAGCAGACGCCCGGTTAACCAGAAGCGACAGCCCACCGCCCACGAAAGAAGAGCAACGATGGACATCAGCGACTGGTCCAGCACACACACGCACACACCACCATCAGTAAAACATTTAAGAAATCTGCCTGGTCGCGTCATACGCAAAGGCGTCTGAGTAAAAGACAGAGAGGAGGGGAGGGGGCAAGAAAGAGGAAGAGAGATGGCACGGGACAAAGAGACACACAGAGAGGGAGACTCTGACGGAGGAATGTTGGAAAGGAGGGGACTGAGTGCGCCGCTCACCTTAACACCGACATTGCTGCCCTCTTTATGGTGCACCAATGTGTCCAGCAGCACAACGCCCAGCGGCTCACTGAAGCGAAGGCATGACACTTCACTCAGCGGCGAGCAAGACAGATTTTTCACAAGAAAGAAGGTCAAGTGGAAGGAGAGAGTGGAGAGGAAGTAGGGGTGAGATGTGTGTAAAAGGATGTTATTAAGAAGGAAAAAGAGGAGGGGTATATACGAGATAACCAAAAAAATTAAAGACGAGACAGAAGAATGTATATCCCAAGAAAAAGGAGAGGGCGGCGCGGTTAGATGAGAAGAGAGTCAGGGAAAGGGGGAGTGGGCACCTGTAATGAAGCACCGTGTACCAACGCGGGTCGGAATGACGGAGAGTCTGCATCGAGCAAAACACAGAGCCCAGGAAGCCGAATGCATTGACGGCCCAAGCAAGCGCCTCCTCCCGTCCTGCGGCAAGCGTAAGCACGGCACACCAGAATAGGTAATGCGATATGCACAGCGAGTTGTGTCCTGAGTGCATGATGGTGTGAAGGAGAATGGGAGGAGAGGTGGCACGAGGCGTGTGATGTTGCCCTCCTACCTGGGTTCAGCTTGATGGCCACCCCCTGCAGCTTCATCGCCAGCACCATCAGCACCGCGCCGCCCAGCTGCATCAGCAGCACTGCAGTGGGGTCGTGCACATAGTGCATGGCCTGTCATGACAGACAGCACGTGTCAGCGGGGTGTGTGTTCGGGTCAAGAGCACTGCTCAGGGCGCCTCGTGTGAGCCTCTGGCCGAGTGCTGTGGAGGCCTCACTCACGGAGCTGTTCATCAGGAGCATTGCGGAGCCCAGCGCGACGAAGACGCCCAAATGAAAGATTCGGTCGGGTGTGGGGATGGCATCTAGGCCCAACATGTAGCTGCTGAACGCCAGCAGCGCCACTTTCCGCACACCCAGCTTTGTCACGTTGCGCAGCGCGTACTCCACATCCCCGTGCAGTGACTCATCCTCTAATGCTTCCATGTCACAAGCGTCCCTACCTCCCTTTCCCACCACCGCCGCAACTTCCCCCTTCCCTGCCCTTTGCTCCGCCTTGATTTCTTTAATGATACGAGCCAGCTCTTTATCGTGGATCTGCTGGCTCCATGTGCGCACCCCCAGCAGGTGAGGCATCTGCCTGGCCAGCCTATCCAAGTTCATAGCATGTTGTGATGATGGTGATAATGATGATGGTGGTAGGAGGGACGCTCTGCCTCGCATAGGCACAGAAGCAGCACTCTCCTGCGCCACCACAAACGGACTTTCCTCCAGAGGCTGTGCAACCCTCGCTTCCCTAACATATCGTGTACTCTCGTCTCCTTTACTGCTCACCATACGTTGCTCGTCTGTCTCAAGGGTTTGTCGCCCGCAGGCAATAATCGAGCTCGTTACTCCGCCGTCGTGACGGGTCGCTGCTGTGTCGCGGAGAGGGGCCGGCTCCGCGAACGAGCCGTCACGTGTGAGCCGCGCGGTGTTCTCGGGCGACGATAGCGCTTCGAGCTCCAGGTCCGACATATGAAGTAGCTCGTGCTGCAGTTCGGGCGCCAGAGAGCTCACCCACCGCACACCCCCTCCTCCCCGTACCGGCCTCTCCTCTCGGTCCACACTCCTCCGCGACGCGCACACGTGCTCCGGGCCCTGCGAGAACCATATATCGCTGTCGCCGCCGAATTGACACGCCGAGAAGGTTGCCGTGCTGTTGTGATTGCTTGTGTCTGCTGTGTGCTCCTCGGTTGAGTTGCTCACGCCCGTGGGTGGCGTACCTCCATGTTCGACTATGTGCCGTTCCATCACACTTAAAACGGTGACTGAGCAGTCTTCACTACGCACTCGTCGCTTTACCCCTCAGCCTTCAATTCCCCTCGCCGCCCAGTCGGGCGTATAGCGGGGCTGACAAGAGTTGCGATAGCAGAGAATGGTAAAGGAGCCAACTATCTTCCTGAGGGGCGCACAGTGGCCCTGTATAACCGAGATGGTGAGGCATAGGTACCCGGTACGGAAGGCAGGGGCGACGTCGTGCTCCCGCCTTTGGGGTTCGCCATAAATACAGTAGGCCCCGGAAACTCGTCAGTGTCCAACTGACTCAGCTGGACGGTGAGTCGTCCTGTACTGCGACCAAAAATAGCTACCTACAGCGAGAGGTATCAGACTACAGGTATGATTGAACCCTCCCTCCCCCCAGGGCTATATCAGTCAGCAGCCAGCATTCGCAGCGCTCCCTAGCATACGCACAGGTGTCGGCAGCGCCGCAGCGATACCTGCTGCCGGAACGCGCCATCGCCGCCGCGCCATCATCTTGAGTCACCAGCTTGGGGACGGAGGTCAAAGCCCTGCACCTCAAAAAATGGTCAACGCTATATTGGATACTCCTTCACAAAAAAGGCACTGCTATTGGTGCTACCAAATACAATATAATTCCAGCGACAGTTTTCGACGGTAAATTCAAGCTCTAATCTCGTTGAAGCGTCAGATACAGACATTTATTAGCAATTATTACTAAAGAAATCCTTATATAAATGGGTGTGCAGAAATTCTATGCACAGGAGGAATATCCACCGGACGAAGCTCATCTGACGGCCCCAAATATTTGTAGAGAAGGGTATTGTGATTCTGACTGATGGGCGTGTCAATAAATTGTTATTCATAATATCGTCGTACGGACAGATCGTACAGGAGCAGCGCAGCACTCTCCGTCCCTAAGCCATTGTATGATTCGTCTGCTTCGTGTTATGAGCTGAGGCTGCTCGTCTTGCCACAGTGTGACGTTTTGCTGGTGACACACGACAGTTACCGATAGCACACCCTCCACGATCCGGATTAGTATTGTCAAAATACATCGGCGGTACGATAGTCGGTGTTTCAGGTAAAGGTCAGCAGGAGTATCAAGTGTCAAGTTCCTACCTACGATCGCAGTTTTGTTGAGAGACGTGCTTGACAGTGCTGAATTCGACGAAGCCTCCGCTCATCAGTCACTGTCTTTCAAAAAGATATCCAGATTCCAAAACCGCAGGACGAGGCCAAACAAAGTTTAGTAGTGATGGAGCTGGTCATTGGAGGGGCGAAAATAGTCTCGACAGTCACGCGTCGATATGTCACCTGCTCAAGGTCACCGGTGAACAGCTGTCGTGCATCAGCCGGCTTTGACGTGCCCTCCGCTCATTCCACCACTCCAACAAGGCAGTGTAGAATCTCGAAAAACAATCGCACCCCCTGCCAGCCAGCAACAAAAAACGACGGAGGAGCTGCGTTCGGGCGTCGCGCAGCTCTAGCCGCGCCCTTGCTGTTCTTATCCCTAGGAAGTCAGGTACCGTCCGTTGCAGCTGCGGAGGTACTCGGTGACACGGTAAGCTACGTGGCACTACCGTGACAAACATTCCACATGCGTTCCAGCTACAGTACCGAAGGCGCCCGGAACCCACGGAACAACAAGTCGTACTGGATGCGTACGGCCAGTCGGGCCCCTTCCGTTTCTCTGCTCTTCTTTAGCCCCCTCTACTATACTATTGCGTGCAGGAGGAGGATATCCGGCGCTCGATTATGCTGGCGTCCAACGTCGTGCCTGCGCTGTCGGTGGAGCAGTACAAAAGTGCGATTGCAAGGTGATGAGAGCGTATCTATGTTCAGTGTTCACCGTCGAACCACCCTTGCTGCTTTCGTGTTACCGTACCGCCGCAGGCAGGTATCCTGTGAGCACCGGTTGCCCAAGTTGAGGATACTCCTCGCTTCGTCGGACACCCACGTGTCGCTGTCGTTCGCAGGGGCAAGGACGCCGCTTGGCCCCAAATTCGCACCGATATCGATAACGAAGACTTTGATCAACTCAGCAACTCCCTTCTGTTCGGCCCCTTCGATGAAGTGCAGCAGTCTTCCTTTTATTTGCCGTGGGTGCGAATACCCTTCCGATCGTGTCTTTCGTATGTCCGGCTATTTTGGAGATTATGTCATTGTCTGAAACGCGACCGCTTTGCTGCCGACTCGTGGGTATAGGCGCTTCTTGAGCGAGACGTAAGTGCAGCTGTGCGCGCCCGTGAGGCATACATGCCTCTCAGTGCCGCCATTGACAATTTCAGCGAGGCGGCGGCGGAGGGCGCTAAACTCAACTTGACAGCCGAGGAGGTGCTACGGTCGTTTGATACCTTGGACAGCGCGCTCACCGCCTTTCTGAAGGAGGTGCCGTAGTTGAACTCCGAACGAGAAGAAATAATGCACATGGACGGGGGTCGGGCAGCTGCGTGCGGTGCTGAGGAGGAAGTAGCAATAAGGCAAGTGGTGAAAATAGAGTAATTGGGGATACGAAAGGGATTACGGAGCTGTAAGGCGAATTTGATGCCTTATTGGTACAGCTTTGGGGCGTCTTTGCTCTCGACCAGTTTGCAGAACGCTTCTGGGCTGGTGGGGACTCCGTCTTGCAAGGGCAGGTCTGGGGTGATGCCGACCTGCGATAGGAAACGGCGCACAGAAATTCTCCTTTAGATACTGGATAGATACTTATTTTAGCGCGAGGTGTTTGCCATGAACTTGTTGGGCGCTACTGTCTTTCTTCTGTCACTGTTATTTGCTTCATAATGTCAACCTTGTTTGTGTATGCGTGTGTTGTGTGTGTGTGTGTGTGTGTGTGTGTGTGTGTGTGTGTTAATTGTCTGCAGCTCAAATGGTTTCGGAAGTATCAAGGTAATATCATTGCTTGGTCCACAAAAGTTAATGCCAAATTTTCTCCAAATAATATTGCATTAGTAAGGCCATCACACATTGATGTGCTGTATGTGCCTAAAACGTGGTCCAGAACAAAACGGGGGGATCAGGTGGTAGGGTCAGGCTGTGTGTGTGTGGGGGGGGGGGGGGGGGGGGAAGCGTGTGACCGAAATAGCAACTTATGGTTCAGCAATACTTAGTGCAGCTTCTGTCTTTGGCCTATGCAACATAGGTTTTGTGATTTTAAGGTTTAGGGTTTAAAACCCCTATTCCTCATCAGTGCTTGTGGAAGTACTTTGTAGAACATATGAGGCCATCCACTTTTCAAAATGGGGGGGGGGGGTTCAAAATGGCGGGACGGGGGGGGGGGGGCACCTACATTACATTGTTTAACTTGAAATGCGATAACGTAATTAAAATATAAGAGTAGCCCGTAGTTGTGGCCGTCGTTACGCATATTTTTGTAATCATTCAAACAAAAAATCACTCTGTGTCTCTCACTCTGTATTTTTATTATCATAAAAATTACCCACAGAGGCCCATTTGTGGTTGTAACACACACACACACACACACACACACACACACACACACACACACTCACTTTCTAACTCTTTCTCACTATGTATTTTTGTAATCACTGAAATCATGCCATTGATACACCCATCGTAGTGATGCGCAGTTGTCATAGACGTATCTCGATCCCTGTCCCAAGCAGTGCGCTATACACCTAGTCGATCTTTTTGCCAAAAAATTTCTCGCATTTGTAGTACCGAATCCAATCGAGTTGATAAGGAGACACACCGACAGACACACAAACTCACACATTTTAGCAAATTAATGTAGTAGGATTAATATGAAATGGTTTCGAAATTCATACCGACAATCATGATAGTTTATATTAATAACCATACACCCATATACCGGCAAAAGCATTACGCCTTGCTGCAATGTGTTAAGATTCAAAAAACTGTCTTGAAAGTAGGTCCACGAGTCTTCCCATGTATTTCTTTTATTATTTCCAAAGGACGCAGTGCAAACCACAAACGAGCCAAAAGCCCGCGGAGCAGGAAAGCACGCAACCGTCCTGCTGGTCTAAATACTTGTGTCATTCTCGCTCGAGACGAAGTTGGTATACATATAGTAATTTTTACATACACTTCGGCTCGAAACGTGGAAGATGAGGTGGCGAGCGCGAGGCATCACCTTGTTGATGCTGACCTCGTTAGGCGTCTGGTACGCCGCCACCGTCACCGCCACCGCCGAGCCATCGCTCAGAGGGACGATGGTCTGAATGATACCCTTCCCAAACGTCTTCTCCCCCACCACCACACCGCGCTTGTTGTCCTGCAGCGCCCCCGTCAGCACCTCCGCCGCGCTCGCAGTCCCTTTGTTCACCAGCACCTACCAGCGGCGTATCTGTACTTTAGAGATATCAAAAGCCAGCTGGCGCTGCGTACCGCGCTGCAATACTACAATTAAGTACTATATAGATACATTGCCACCAACCCACAGCCGCTCTTCGGAGGGCCCAACCCGTCATTGCGAGGCAGTTCGGGGTGTTGACGCACCGAAAGGGGTTTCTTGTCTTCAATGGCAGTGAAGTCGGCGGAGTAAGAGTCGCGGATGCCGTCGCTATCGGCGATCAGCACAATGTCGCCGGCGCGGATGAACAGTTTAGCCACCTGTACACCCGCCGGGAACAGCCCCCCGCCGTTGTTACGCAGGTCCAACACGTAGCGCTCCGCACCCTCCTCCTGTGCGCGCATGACCAGCGCAAAGCAGCGAATCAACACGGAACGACTCTGAAACAGTTGATGGAAGTTTAATCGACCATAACCCTAACCTAGATGCTCTGAATTAGGTCATCTTAAAATGGTCCGAGGAAAAGGAAACTATGTTAGATTTGAGATATAGATCGGAAAATACCGATATTCAAAACAAAAATATACGGATACTATCGCTAAAGGAATTGAATGTATTAAAAAAATTCAAAATCGTTCAAGTTGGATGGCGATAATTGTACTGTTACACCGCATTGGGAGTGCTCAGCTGTGTTGTGTCCGATCCCGGCGATGAAAGGCGCTCACTTGCGCCACTTACCTTGAGTTTCAGCAGCGCCTGTTGAGTGGCCGCGTAAGTGTTTTTATTAAAAGTGGCCACTTTAATGTAGCCCAACCGGCCGCCCTCTGCGCCGCTCCCGACCCCCGCATCCACGGGGCCACACATTGCGTATGACACCGGGTTGAGCTTGATCAGCGCCCGTATCAGTGTCACGGTACGCGGCGCGCCGCCCGCTACCGGCTGAACCAACAGCTGCACCTCACTCCCCTCCGCACCCTGCGGCAGGCAGTGACGCAGAGAGAGCACATTTAAGTCAGCCAACGTCTTAATTTAGTATGGTGCGCATCTGTGCCCGTGGCGATCAAAACATAAATGTGACATAGTAGATAACATTATTGATGATAATGTGCAAAATCGATTTCCTACTTATTCTGTTGCGCCCACATAATTTTCTGTCGCCATATATAGTCTGCCAAAACATACGAAAACTGTTTTCATGAAAATTGCGTATCGTCACTTCATTCTATCGTAGATTTCACGTCATCTCTCGCCGATGGTAGCAGAGTTCAGCTAAAAACCGACCTTAATCTGTGGAGTACAGGTAAGAGACACGCAGGGAGGGAAACCCTAACTACCTGGTACCCGGCACTTGTCTGTAGCCCGGACCCCCATCGAGGATTTCATCAGGTACCATTTCAAAAATACAAAAAAATTTCATATTTTTTAGGGTACGTCATTTATATGTATTTCCTATGAGGGAACGATACGATTTTGTCGGTTAAAGAGTTTACGAATCCGAATGTTTACATTTTTTGGGACAATGAGTTCATATTTGTGTGTACAAATAGACCACGTGCTGGACGCATTTCGACTGAATACAACGGCTGCTCTACAGTACTACGTACTATGTAGCAACAGAAATGTTTCCAACACAACATATTTGCATTTACAATAAAAATCCCGGCGTAAATCTCCCCTACAACCATTCTATCTGAGCAAAGGCAATTTCACGTTTGTATCATCAGATTGTATTTCTGTCCGATGAAATTATCCCTTTCATGGAAACATACACGTACCCGTACCAACAATTACGAACAATTCTTCACATAATCCTACTACGTTAATTTGCTAAAATCTGTGTGTGTGTGTGTGTGTGTGTGTGTGTGTGTGTGTGTGTGTGTGTGTCTATCTGTCTGTGTCTCCCCTTGTCATCAGCTCGATTGGATTTTATTACTGTAAATGCGATATTTGTTATTTGGAAAAAACATCGACTGGGGTAAATAGCGCATTTATTGGGGTAAGGATTAGGATACCTCTTTAACTAATGCGCATCGCTACGATGGGTACAGGAGCATTATTTCTGTGATTACAAAAATACAGAGTGAGACACACAGTATGTGTGCCTAATTACAAAAAAATAACATAATGAGAGAGAAGAAAGTGTGTGTGTGTGTGTGTGTGTGTGTGTGTGTGTGTGTGTGTGTGTGTGTGTGTGTGTGTGTGTGTGTGTGTGAAAATAAGTATCACGACTATGGGCCTCCATGGACTATCTTAATGTTTACAAAAATACATAGTGAGACACATAATGTTGTGTTTATATGATTACAAGAATACAAAGAACAACAGGCCACTCGTAAATCTTAATTTACATGCACCGGGAGATGCAGATATCATGGTCTACTCCGAAATGATTTGATGCTCGTACCTAATATACTCGTACCCACAAATGTAACTTTCCCTAACAAAACATGTCGATATCAAAATAGACGAGTAAGGGAATACAGCTCAGAACGGTCCTTTAAGACTGGAGAATTGACAGCAGTGGCCAGTTTCGACTGAAAGGGCGGAGGCTGTTCTGCAAAAGTCACCGCAGCCCAATGCGTTTGATTTGACGTTGAAAAACGCTACATAAAAATGTAAG
Organism: Tetraselmis chui; assembly: GCA_026401115.1. NCBI lineage: Eukaryota > Viridiplantae > Chlorophyta > Chlorodendrophyceae > Chlorodendrales > Chlorodendraceae > Tetraselmis > Tetraselmis chui. The sequence goes on from JAPMLY010000282.1 coordinate 86,167, forward strand.
TGAAATGATATCATCAATTTCACAACTATGGGACTTGGAATGGCTTTGTGATTTCAGAAATATTCATAGAAAGGGAGTAAAAACTGAAGAACGGAAATTTCAAACCAATGCACACAGATTAATTTTTACTGCCCACAAAAACATATAAATTAGTGTATTACGTAGTTTTTCCCGTGTCGTCATTGGGAAGAGACTGCTAAACACAACGTTCTGATGAGACAGCACGAGATGCGATAAGGAAGGGAGCTGAGAAAGAGGTCGCAGTACCACTCACCTGCAGCATGTCCGCCGCCTGATACAGCGTCATCTCTTTGGTGTCCTTCCCATCAATGCCTAAAATAACGTCCTTCGGCTGAATCCCCGCCCTACGGCAACAGCCAAACGCGAGCTTAGCATAATAAAGATGCGACTGAATACACGTTCCACAGACACATGCCTACAGTGATGGTGAGCAGTGCATGCAGGTTGTACCTGTCAGCCGGCCCCCCGTCCGCCGGTGCCACCACCACCAGCCCGCTGTCCGCACCCTCGCTTGCATCGTACCCCACCTCCAGTCCCACTCCTGATGCCCAACATGCCAATGGGTCAAGTGCTGTGTGGAAAATGGCAGTAGAGGGTGACAGACTGGAGGGCTACGGTGAGACAGCAGGTCCCTTACCAGTGACGGCCCCCTTTGTGCCGCTGCTGAGTGCCAGAAACTGCTCGGGGTCAAGGAAGCGGGTGAAGGGGTCATCCAACCGCTTCAGAAGATCGCGAATCGCATCGTAGGCTGCTGCTCGATTTGGCATGTCGACCTGCATATAACCAGTGCGACGCGATGAATTAAGCAACGTAGGAGAGGAAAGGATGTGTGTTTGTGTGTGTGTGTGTGTGTGTGTGTGTGTGTGTGTGTGTGTATGTGTGTATGTGTGTGTGTGCATTTACGTACGTGTGTATGTGTGTATGCGCGTGTGGGTGTATGTGTGTGCGTATTTCTGTGCGCGCCGGTGTGCGTTTCAGTGTATGCATGCGTGTGTGTTTTGTGTGTCCGTGCGTGTGTGCGAGTGCGTCTGTCCGTGTGTGTGTGTGTGTTCATGTGTGTGTCTGTTTGCGTGTGTGCACGTCTCTCTGTGCGCGCATGTGTGTGAGCGCGCACGCTTGTGTGTGCGAGTACGTGTGTGTGTGTGTGTGTGTGTGTGTGTGTGTGTGTGTGTGTGTGTGTGTGTGTGTGTGTGTCTGTGTCTGTGTCTGTGCATCACACGACATGGTATGCGCTCTAAAGGGTTACCTTCTTCAAAGTCTGCTCTCTGATCCTGAACCAACTGTTCCCGTTGAACGTCTTGTCGACATATGCCCTATCAACAGCACGCCATGCCTGCCCGCAAGCGGAACAGTAAGCCTACTCTCATGCATTTATCAGAATGTTGTCTGAAACGCCCTCGGTGGCGAAGGTTGCGAAGTTAAGAAGTGCGAGGTGGGGGTCTCCTCACCTCCAGAAAGATAAGCTGATTCTCAGTCACTGCTTCTGCAGAGGGCACGCCTCCAAGAACCAGAAGTGCACTCATTACGGCACTACCTAGCAAGGCCCCAGACTACCAAAGGCACCACACACTTCAGGATACAATAGCAGGGTTCCATGAGGTGCGGCTATCACAATGACTCCCCACGGCTTCGACGTCATTCAAACGTCAAATCAAAGATGCTTAAAAGGACCTTGCCTCGCACCTGTTTCACCACCCTTGCCATGGACTCCCCAGCCGCAGCTGCAGTTATCAGACGCCGGTGGCTTTCACGGGCTGGTATTATATTCCCTGAATTTGACAACCCGGAACTGCCCAGCGGACCCGGCACAGTGAAATGAGCATAAAGCACTTTTTGTAAGTGTGACAAATACTAACTCGGAAACTGAACCCCTAGACGGACCAGCACCGCCCAAGCGAACGAGCGCAGTAAGCGAAGTATGCGGTTCGAATTGACACGAACCTGATGAATGACGATGGTCGCGATCGCCCAAGTGGCGGCGGGCTCGCACGACAACACCGGGCGGGGCGGAGGTGGTGCCCGGCTGCAGCCGACCCGATCGCAACTGGCGAAGCCATACAGCAGGAGGTCATCGTCTGAGCTTGCAATTTGCTGATCTCCGGCTTTGAAAATAGACGAAGATATATATACCAGTCTCCCTGTCGTCCCTTTCCCCGTCGTCGTTTTGGCTTTGTGTGGCTTTCAAGTAGCGCCCAGGTTCGGCATCGTCAGTAACAATCGCCGTTACTATTCCGCACTGCTACTCCTGCAATTGTGATGTTGCGTCGCGCTCAGCACTACGCGAAATGTGAATCTTGCAGTGTGTCAGAGCGCGGCGGCGCCAATCATTGTTTTACACTCCTCCAAAAAGTCCGGACAGTATTTCGCACCTTTGCATGTGCTGAAAAACATAATCACGCGTCGATTTTATTATTACCCGTCTTTCGCAAACGCAGGACGAGACAAATAGGACGGAATAAAACGCTAACCTATACAAAAACATACTAACGCAATTTCGGCCTACGCACTTTAGGTACGGACGGAAATTTCGATTTAGTACAAATTTATTAGATATCGCGTGATATATCAAGGATATGCTCTAAAAGTCGCGTGAAATTTCACTTAGAGTCGACCACCTTGATTTTTGTGCACCTGTCCGACCTGCAACGACCAAAGTCGGCTCAAACTCCACTTCAGACTCGCCAACGTGAGCTATCGGTAGCCAAGGGGGTTTAAGTTTTACATGTCGTCGGAGACGGGTGTTTGAGAGAGCAAGGCGCGATGGCGGCGGGTAGCGAGTAGCGACTACACGCCTAAAGGTCTAGTAGGAGGTCTTTCGGGAGTCCTCATTTCGCTCTCCCGGTAGCTAATGAATGCTCGACTCGCAAAAACGAAACCTCACGAAACTTCAACAATGGCTTCGCAGCACCCATAGTCAATATCAATAAGGGATTTAACGGTATTGGCGGGCCGGGAGGAGCGGGGTTGCGGAGACTAGGGCGAGATGGCGGCGGGGAGGAGGGGGCCTGCTCTTTTCGGTAGTTCATGTTTTGCGCTGCCGACCTAATGCTACCTAACAGCACAAAAAGCAGGGACGAGTAATTAATGTCACTATGGTTCCGGAACACCAATAGTCAATGCATGTCTATATTTTCCGAGTGTGACTGGTACGTGAGACGCTCTAATGCAAAATTGCTCTCCCGCAATCAAGATGTTTGCCCGACTTACCGCGCACAAAGTTAAAAAGTCACTACATGATTTCCCAAGCGAATGCTAAACATTTTTCGGGGGTTTTTCTAGACGTGAGTGGTTGGGGAGGGTTGGGCGTGCCGAAACAAGGGCTTGGTGGCAGCGGGCAGCGACCCATGCGGGCGTGATATGACCCCGACGTCGCACGAGACACCTCGCACGGTTAACAACTCATACTCGACCGCCTCCCACACCACCCCTATCTTATCAACATGCTATTAGCGCCTCGAGTCAGGCCATAACACGTGTATAGGCCTCCTACCATGTAGTTAACGCGAAACTGGCGAGAGCTGTGGGTGCGAGGAATACATGGTGGTAGAATCGCCGCCATTTTGGACACATGCCTCCAAATTCATATTTTATTTCGGAAACAAGTTGTACGGGAATAACGGCGTATCATAGAGCATGTCGTGTGGGAATTCGACTTTCTACCAACTTGTTGTTGATGTGACGGATACAAGTGCTCGCACGAACACCAATGCTCCTCGTACATGTGCTCGTCTCCCACTCCCTAGCAGCCATACATTGGGAGCTCGGCATGGCAAACTTGATGCGGACCTCCGCAATTCTGCTTTGCTTGGCAGGCCTTCGGTTCAGTCGATCCATGACTACCGTCCCTTCGCCATGGAGGATGGGGGGCGGTTGGCGCCAATGGCGGCTGACTTGGTTGATCGCTTGGCTATTTTGGTGATTGTTCGTCGCTTCCTTGGCATGGGTGCTGCTGACTCTCGCTCCTTGCGCTCTGATGTCCGTATGCAACATTTCGATCGTCGATCTACTTATGTATCTTTTCGGCATTTTGGGGGGGATGTGCGGTGTGAGTTCATGCAACGTCTTTCTGCAGCCCTTCATGGCACTCTGGGTTCCTATCTCCGTGACGCTTTTCAAGAGAGCAATGCTGACGCTGTGGCATGCCTTCCTGTTCCTCGGGCTTTTTCCTCTTTTCTTCTTTTTGCTTGGTGGCCTCCACTGTTTTTTCTTGTAAGAAATTATTTCCTTTCTACCAAATATTGTGGACGCTCTAAAAATGCCCTCTACTCATGGTATACGTACCAAAAAAGTGGTACGTGTACTACCCATTCTCCCGAGGCACTCTTCCCCCGAAGCACTCTTCTCTTCGAGTGGAAGGAATAATATAGTGAATGCTTGGAAAATGGGTTCTTATTACAATCTACTGATAAACGCGGTAATCCGAGTGACTCCCTGTCAGACGTGCCGGTCGCTAAATTTATAGGCGTCCGGTTGAAGGTACCAGAAAGCCACCAATTCCAATTTGGTGTTCTATGATGTTTCTCATCTAAGCTACTAAACTTTCCTAACGTGTATTATCTACCAGCAGCACAGTGACACTGCTGAAGTCTCTACAATCGTCATCTCTAATTAATTCTAGAACCGGTGCGGGCATAATTTATCATGCCACGCTTCTAGTACTAGTACTAAATCTAATATGTACATTTTGACGAGCTCGCTCCTTCCGTCGCAATGCTCGTCATGTGACCCTTTCGCGATGAACAATATCTTATTGTTATTCTAATCTTGTACAGGGACTGGATCCGGATCCTACGGAGCCGCGAATCCACGAGACTACTCGGGTTCGGACTTGGTCTCGTGGGTCCGGACCCTAGAATCACAGGTAATCGCGGGATCCGGACCCTACAATCACAGGTAATCGCGGGGTCCGAACCCTAGAATCACAGGTAATCGCGGGATCCGAACCCTAGAGTCACAGGTAATCGCGGGATCCGAACCCTAGAATCACAGGTAATCGCTGGTTCCGGTACCAGTTATTGTAAGTAATCGTTGGTTCCGGTACCAGTTATTGTAAGTAATCGTTGGTTCCGGTACCAGTTATTGTAAGTAATCGTTGGATCCGGTATTTAAACGGTGCGTACGCGCTTGAAATCCACCACAATCTGCCCGTCCACATCCAATCCTTTCATAGTTAGCAACAATGGCGGGGCAAGCGGGAAGTAGTAGACCGTCTAGATCATGGAAGAGCTTGTCATCGACGGCTATCCAACGTACAGAAGAGGAGCTTGTTGGGAATTCAGATAGGGTGTTTAGGACACCTCAGTCAAAAACAGGTGCAGATCCGTATAGTGATAAAGGGCAGTATGTAGTTAAGAAAATTGTTAGCGAAGGAAAAAGGTGTGGAATGTTGACGTATAAAGTTATGTGGGAAGGACTGCCGGAGGAAGCCGCCACTTCAGAAACCGAGCTCAACGTAAGGCGCCAAGCCAATTGGTCCACCCTGCTGGAAGATTTTCACAACGAGCAAGAGAAAGTTGAAGAGGTAAGCAAGAGTCCCCCCCCCCCCCTCCGCTCTGCCCTCACCCCCGAGTTAGCTGCGTTGTGATGTTCGGTAGCGCCGCATGGCGCCCCCTCCCCGCCTCCGCCCGCACATTTATGACTGTTTATTTGCTCTATCGAAGCCATTTTAATAGCGTTGCAGTTGAGCTTGTCGTCACTTTGTTATCGTTGTTCTGTGATGCTTTTCTGTTCTTTGCTTTCCCACGTAAAAGGTTACTTTGTCGTTAAGCATATTGTTGCACTGTGCTGTTCGGTAGCGCCGCATGGCGCCCCCTCCCCGCCTCCGACCGCACATTTATGTCTCTGTTTATGTGCTCTACCGAAGCCATAGTAATAGCGTTGCAGTTGAGCTTGTCGACACTTTGTTATCGTTGTTCTGTGATGCTTTTCTGTTCTTTGCTTTCCCACGTAAAAGGTTACTTTGTCGTTAAGCATATTGTTGCAATGTGCTGTTCGGTAGCGCCGCATGGCGCCCACTCCCCGCCTCCGACCGCACATTTATGTCTCTGTTTATGTGCTCTATCGAAGCCATTTTAATAGCGTTGCAGTTGAGCTTGTCGACACTTTGTTATCGTTGTTCTGTGATGCTTTTCTGTTCTTTGCTTTCCCACGTAAAAGGTTACTTTGTCGTTAAGCATATTGTTGCAATGTGCTGTTCGGTAGCGCCGCATGGCGCCCCCTCCCCGCCTCCGACCGCACATTTATGTCTCTGTTTATGTGCTCTACCGAAGCCATAGTAATAGCGTTGCAGTTGAGCTTGTCGACACTATGTTATCGTTGTTCTGTGATGCTTTTCTGTTCTTTGCTTTCCCACATAAAAGGTTACTTTGTCGTTAAGCATATTGTTGCACTGTGCTGTTCGGTAGCGCCGCATGGCGCCCCCTCCCCGCCTCCGCCCGCACATTTACGTCTATGTTTATGTGCTCTATCGAAGCCATAGTAATAGCGTTGCAGTTGAGCTTGTCGACACTATGTTATCGCTTTTCTGTTATGCTTTTCTGTTCTTTGTGTTATTTTCTGTTCTTTCGCTACAATTTCATGTTTCCATTACTAACTTTTGATGGGTGCATTGTGTTTCTGCAGGAGGCACGAAAACGAGAGGCGAATCGGATAAGCAGAAAGAGGAAGAACCGGCTGCAAGCTAAAGCTACTGTAACATCAAACGAGGTTGAAGAAGGCATCGAAGAAGATAACGAAGGCGATGAAGAGGTCATCGTGGATGACGACTTGGCGCCGCCGAAGAAGAAGATCTACAATGCTCAATGCTGGAATCATTTCCAGAAGCCAAAGAAGTTCCCCAATGGTATCAAGTATGTCGTATGTAAGTTGTGTCCAAAGGAATTCAAGCTCAAGTACAGCGGAGGGACCTCAAATCTTATCAAGCACCTCAGATGTCGGCATAAAGGTGAGTACAGACAGGACTTGGCTACTGGTGAAAACATCCAAGTTGGGGATGTATCTGTCCCCATCGTGATCAAGGCAGAGGTAAGTCATGTCCCATTGTGAATGTGTAGTAGCATGTTATTGACTTAATGATAGCATGTTATTGACCTTTCATTCGTTGTTGACTCTATTCGTAGATTTCTGCGAAAAGGAAACAGTACCTTGACGAGTTGATAACAATTTGGGTGGTCAAGCGATGTCGGCCATTCGGGATTATGGAGTCGGACACAGAGCTCAAGGATGTGATGTCTGCTATTTCGGGAGGCGCATATAGCGGTCCATGTCGTGAGACGGTAATGCGTTGCATGGCGTCCTTGGCTAAAAAGGTAATTGCTGTTGGTTTTTGAATGTCTGACTGCGGGTTGCCTTTAAAAATAACTAAGGTAATTATTTTTTCTTGTTTCAGTCACTTGTTGAAACAGGAGTCATGATGAACGGGTTGTTTCAAGACGGATTGAAGCCGTGCATATCTGGAGATATTTGGGGGGAGAATTCTGTTTCATTGTTGGCGGTAATGGTGCATTGGATCGACGGATCGTGGCAACTTATGAAGCGCTTGGTTATTTGCGAGCCCTACGGAAAGGTTTCCCACACAGGTGAGAATATTTTGCAAACGACAAAGCGCAGACTTGCTGGAGTGAATGTGGGAGAGCTTGTCGAAGCAGACGACTTGGAAGGCGTCGAAGCTGTGGACACTGTGTATGAATCAATATTCAGTAAGGTAAGAGTTAGTTTAGATTTTGGCTTTTTGTTTTTGCTTGTTATGTATGTTTCTGAATGAAGATGGTTTGACGGTTGCCTAGGTGTGCGACAATGGAGCAAATATGAAGAAAGGATGGGGTGCATTGGATGGACATACCTGTGTTACTCATGGCATTCAGTTGTGTGTCAACAAGTTCGTGGAGGAGCCGCACATCAAGGATTGTTCCCGAGCAATGCAAGGTCAGAGTGCCCACTTTTCTAGGAGCACTTTGGGCGCTGCCAAGCTGTCGGAGATTCAAACTCGGATGGGTCTTCCCACAAGTAAGCCAAGTACCAAGTCAGCCACTCGTTGGTTAGGCTTGTTTCCTCAGGCTGTGTGGTTTGTGCAGAACGCTGAAGCAATTACCGAGTATATGTTACAAGTAAGTACTGTCTTGCGGTGTTTTCATTGCATTATTGTTAAGTTGCATTACTTTCATTTACTGAGATATTAATTCTATACTAGGTACCCAATGGTTGCGTTGCCAATGACGATGGGAAGGTGTATTCAGACTTCGCCATCAACACTGAGGATTGGGAGACTATTCGAGAGCTAGCTGCGATCCTGTGGCCAGTGGCTCAAGTCGTGAATTTGCTGCAGGGGGACTATGTTACCATATCACTTGTTTACCCTATGTTAGGCACTCTGTTAGAGCAGTTGTCGTCACACAGGCCCGTTTCACTGCAAGATGAGCGGAGGGATGTGGACTTGTACACCATCGAAGCGAAGGACATGGAGCCTCATATGGCGGAGGCAAGGGAGAGTCTGCGGGCCGGAATCATTGAGCGTTTTTTCACGAACATAAGAGAGAACGATTACATCAAGATAGGGATTGCGACATTGCTGGACATTCGGTGAGTACCTTGTAATAGTTGTGTGTGCATGTGTTTAAATTTTGCACATTTGTTTATATTATATACCTGATAAATATACTAAATGTTGATAAATAGATGAGATTGTATCTTAGCGTCCTTGTGTGTGTGTGTGTGTGTGTGTGTGTGTGTGTTTGCGTGTATATGCTTATGCATATTTAGTGAGTGCTTGCATGTGTGTTTGTGTGTGTGTCTTATGCATGTGTGTTTATGTCTTATGGATGTGTTTGTGTTTATCTGCTTGTGTGTGTGTTGGTTTGTATGTGCATCTACTTCTGAATGTGTGTGTATGTGTGTGTGGTGTTCGTTTGTGTACCTATTTTGTATGCTCTCTACGTGTTCCTGTGTGTGTGTGTGTGTGTATGCAAATTTACTTTTGCATTTGCTATGTTTACTAAAAAATGTGAATTGTGCAGGTTTAAGAATCTGGACTTCAATTGCATTCGTCCCGACTTTGCGCCTACAATTTTGGCGGCTGCAAGAAGAGAATTTGGAGAGCAGTGGCGCACAGAGCCGGAAGAGATCGAGGCAGAAGGCGGTGCTTATCCAAGCATGCAAGCTGCAGAGCTTGGCAAGCAATTGATGTCGTCGAAGAGTAAGTCTTTCACTGCATTCCTTTCCGGGGATTTGACTGGGCGTGTGACGCCCTCTATAGCCAAGCACGTGGAAAAGGATGACTTAGAGCGTTACCTTGAGCTGCCCCAAGAAACGGACAAAGACATTTGTGTGTTGACATGGTGGAAAACACATGCAGCTCTGTACCCCGACTTGGCTTTAATGGCGCGGCAGTACTTATCTATGCCTGCTACCTCTGCTGCATGCGAGCGTTTGTTCAACAAAGCGGGGCGAATGCATGACGCGTTCAAGAAGAACACCAAGGAAGATAGCCTAGAGGATGCCTTGTTAGTCTCATGTAATTGTTGAATTATGTATGCGCGAGGAATATGGTTGTCACAAGTCTATATAAACTGTAAGAAATGGTTGTCTTAAACCTGTTTTCATCCATATTTTGTGCATTTAATGTTCATTTGGTGGACTCGCACTGGCCATGCGATAAACCATTTGGCATTACTTGTCACATCATATGTGAAAAATGGTACTGCATCGGAATCTGTTTCCCTGTGATGGCAAGTGTCTTTTTTGAGCCGGAGGGCTATAAACTCACATACGTTGCTTGTGGCACTTGCCGGAGGGTCCAAAAGCTTTGCTAAATTGTATGTGATTGACTGTAAAGTACTAAATATGTGTGCAGCGGGCAGAAAGTATGGGAAGTGAATTGTACATATCTATTGTATGGGATCCAAGCATGAGCAGGCGCAATAGAACTAGTAGAGGTGTAAAAAATTAATTTGCAGTACAAATTTCCCCCAAAATGCGCAATTTGTATCAATATGCATGAGTACTTCGAGTACTTGTTGGAGTCGCGAACCCAACGAATCCAACGGAACCAAAAATTTAGAAGTACTCATGTACTCGGTTCCGGACCCTAGAATCAAAGGTACTCGCTGGATCCGAACCCTAGAATCACATGTACTCGCTGGATCCGAACCCTAGAATCACAGGTAATCGATGGATCCGAACCCTACAATCACAAGTAATCGCGGGGTCCGGACCCTAGAATCACAGGTACTCGCTGGATCCGAACCCTAGAGTCACAGGTAATCGCGGGATCCGAACCCTAGAATCACAGGTAATCGCGGGGTCCGAACCCTAGAATCACAGGTAATCGCGGGATCCGGATCCCTTTTTTAGAGGTACTCACTAGTTCCGGATCCTAAAAAATCAAGTACTCGTGGATCCGAACCCAACAAAAAAATGGCGGATCCAGTCCATGATCTTGTATCCACGGATACATACATGTAGCTGTTATTCAAAGGAAATACCACCACCATTAATCAGCATCAACATATATAAAGAGATATATAACTCGATGTATACTACTCTTCCAGGGCCATCGTCGTAGACTATGACAACCACGTACATCTATCGACACACCTACCTGCAATGTGTGCCAACATTCCCCGGAGGTAAAAAACTATAAGCAACCGCAGTAACTGCCCGTTCGAGAGGGGCGACGGGCCAACCTAATCTAGCTCCCGCGTGACTTCGGTCTTGCCGGAGAATTAAGGGGGAAGGCTAGCGTAAAAACCCTCCTCACGCGGTCGCTCATCCATCTCGCCGTTGCATCCCGTAAGCCCCGCCCCTAGGTCGTAGCCGCTCCTCCCGTTGCGACTTTCCTCCTAGTCGAGGTCCCCCGTCAATTGAAATTGTTTACAACATGTACCGTATGCGCCGGTTTTTCACCAAAAGCCGGATGCGTCGGCTGCTGTCTCTGGGCCCTCCCAACTATGCCATACAGGGAACTTACAAGTCAGGGCTAGACCGTTAACCACCTAATCCAACCTCTCCAAGGGTGTTCGGGGGTTTTACTCCCCCCGGGGAGGGTGCAAGTAGAGGCGAAGGTTGTGTGCATTCAGGGTCGTGCGTGGAGGCAATGTGCGGATGCGCGGTGGGATATGGAGTTGAGCAAGAATGCGAGATGTGTCGAGGCGTGCTTTGGAGACGAGTTTATCTGGAGGGTCGGTGCGGGCGGTGAGAAGGGAGGTGAGACTCGTGATGGTGGAGGAGTGTGGTGTACCGGTGCGGCTCATGACTATGGGTATGATGTCGACCACTGTGCCTGGCCAGTGGTTTCTGATGGCGTTCGCAAGGGGTGTGTATTTGGTGCGTATGAGGTCAGCTGTGTGCGAGAGGTTATTGTCTGTGCAGTACTTCCATTCCCCTATCTGGATTTTTTTTATGGATGCGTAACGTCGGCGACCGTTGGAGTGACCAACGAATCGGGGTTCGAGGATGCGGATGAAGTCAGGTTTGTGTGCAGGGGGACGAAGTGGGGGGGGGAGAATCTCAGGTGGGAGGACGGCGGGGCACGAGGTGAGGGAATCGGGCGAGAGACCTTCGTCAGCAGCGACAAGGCGGGTGGGCATGTGGGTGGGGTGAGGTGGGTGGCAGTCAAGTGGGGTGCAGGCAGGGGTGGGGGAATCAAACGATTTTATGGGTTTGTTACCGAAGTCTGCGGTGATGGTTTCCCATCGCCCTCCGTTGTGGCGTTCCAGTAGGGAGAGTAGGAGTTGCAGAGCGCTGTTGTGTCGGTCCTGTCTTAGACCAGACATAGAGGGGCAGTTACCGGCCATGTGGCCGTTGCTAGTGAATTGGCCACATAGGGGGCAGCGCAGGGTGGGGTTGTGAGTAAGTAGGCGGGTGTTGTGGACACCCCACATGAATTCTTGTTTGTGTGTGAACTGGATATTTGTGAGGGTTGAGTGTTTTTTGTGGTAAGAGAAATCGGCGCCGTCCTGCGCGGCGCGGGCGAGGAGGGCACCGTGTTTGGTTGTTCGCGAGAGAGGAGTGTGTGTGTGTTTTGTGCTGTAGGTGTGTGCGTCGGATTTGAGGTTGGTGTATTTGTAGGTTACGGGGTCCCCTAGCGTTTGTGGGATGAGGGTGTATGGCCATGTCCAGTGGCCTATTGTGACTTCAGAACCTGTGGTGTATGTAGTATCGGGTGGGTGACCATCCGCGACTTGGTTTGCGAGGGTGTCTGCGAGGTCGTTGCCGATGGAATGGTTGTGGGCTTTGATTTTGCCGAGGTGTGTACGGATGCCTGTTTCGCAGCGGGTTTTAAGGGTGTGTGTGATAGATGAGAGGGTGTCGCGGTGAATGTTGTGGCGGTAAGCGGAAGGGCAGTTTAAGTAACCTTGTATGAGGCGGAGGGAGCACGCACTGTCTGTGAGGAGGTGGGTGTGGCCAAGTTGGAGGCCAATATCTATGCCAGCTAATTCAGCACGATTTATTGTATGTGAGGGAGGGGTAGAGGTCACCATGATTTTGACTCGGGTGTCCGAGGCGGGGTGGGTAGCTGCTGCTCCGAGGGGGGTCGAGCCGCCTTTTTTCGAGCCGTCCGTGTATACGAAGTCCTGCCAGTTCCAAGCAGGGGTGCCTCTGGTGGGGGGGTACGTTAGATGCACGCGGTCTGGGAGGGGGTATGTGAGGGGGTGAGTTGGGTTTGGGGGGCGGTGGTATATACCTGCTGAGTGGGGTGAGTATGTGACAAAGAGGTGTGGAGGAGGGGGGGTGATGATGGGGTTGGGGAGGTGAGTGTCGTAGATAGATTCGAGAGTGTTGTGAAGTGCGGTCATGGCTGCGGGTGACGGGAGGGTGGTGAGTGCGAGGGGGTTAGCGACGAGGTATATGTCGACCATCCATCGTGTGCCGAATGGGGTAGGGGTGGGGTTGCCAGTGTGTTGGTCGGGGGGTAGGAATGTGTTTGCGTCATTGGGCAGGGTGTAAAGGTGGTGGGTGTATGGGGAGTTGATGTATTTGGAGTGGCGGTATGGTGTGTGTTCCCAACGGGGGAGGATGAGGATGGTTGCGCTGGGTGTGTGAGGGGCTGTGAGGTGTGCGCTGGTGATTGCGTGTTCCATGGCTCGTCTCATGCATTCGTGGTCGTATTCGGGGTTGGCTATGTTGGTGCCTTGCCATGTGTGTGGGGCATTGCTGCCGCTAGATGAGAAGACTATATCTTCAGGGTAGAGGGAGTGGTAGGTGTGGGAGTGGAGGGATTTATTGAGGGGGTCGGAGTAGAGTTCTGTCTGGACGCGGAATGTGTGACGGAGAGCTGTGAGTAGGTCTTCTCTAGTGGCCCATCTATTACGGGTGGTGGTGGCGGGTGTGGGTGAGTGGATTTCTGAGCGGGAACCTAGGCGGGTCAGGAGGTGGTAGACCTCCTCTTCGAACGTATGCTGCGAGAGGTCGGGGCGAAAGAGCTGAAAGAGGTGGCGGACGCGGGGGCCGTTAAGGGTGGTGACCGCGCGGCCGTCGGGAGTGCAGAGTATGGTGGTGTCGAGGAGTGATGGGTGTGCGTGGATAGCGAATTTACCGGTAGGGAGCATGTCGAGGTCGGGGTTGATGGGGTCATGGTTGAATGTGATTAGGGGGTGTGACCACGGAGGGGGTCCGGGTTCTGGCAAAATGGGTGTGGTGGAGGGGACATAGCCTGAGTTAAATGCGGTGAGGGCGGTGGGGCCGGAGGGGGTCTCACTGATGGTGTCGTGGAGTTGTAGGCACGGGGCCCACTGCACTTCGTGGAGGTGGGTGAGGTCGTGGTGTTGGCCGCGAGCACACCAGTCGCACTGCCATGAGGCGGGTCCCTGAGCTGGGCGGCATTGGGAGTGTATGGCAAAGTGCGGGCATGTGCAGCAGGTGGAGGAGGGTTCTATGTGCAGGGGGTCATGACAGATGGAGCAGGCGGTGGGGGAGGGGGAGGGGAGGCATACCGATGTAGGAGTGGAGGAGATGAGGCGGAAGCCGTCGTCGAGTTGTAACTGAATGTCCCATTCCGTGAGGTGTTCCGGGGCCCATTCAACCATGTACTGCGTCTGGCCGTATTCTGTGTCCTTGTGTTTGGAAATGATGCGTGTTACGTCGCAGGGAGGGTAGTGGTGGTCTGAGGGGGTGAGGTATTCAGTGTCTAAGTGTGTGGTGGGTGCGGTGGGGGTGGGGTGAGTGGTGCGGGGGGTGTAGATGCCTGATGAGAGGGTGGGGGGCGAGCGGGGGAGGTGAGGGGAGAGGAGGGGAATCCATGAGGGGTGTATAGTGGTGGGGGGGGATGCTTGGTTGGTAGTGAGGCTTGTGATGGGGAGGCGGTTGTGGATAGTATCGAGGGGTTCAGTGAGGATTGCGGCGAGGAGGCGGATGGGAACTGAGAGTGGGGTGGTGGACCCCGTGAGTGTGGTGATGGATTTGCATGATTTGAGGATGAAGGAGGATGAGGTGGCTCTGAGGAGGACTTGTGGCCACGAGGTGATGTTACTTTTCCAGAGGGGGGTGAGGCGGGGTAGGAGGGAGGCGTGTGTTTTGCGGGGAGAGAAATCGCAGTAGGCTTGTTTATATGTGTGAGGGTCGGTGATGTGTGTGGCTTTGTCCCGGAGTGAGGCGAGGAGGGCGTTGTCTTGAGTGGTGAAGTGGGCGCGGATTGTGGAGGCGATAGGGTTGGTGAGGGAGAGTGGAGGGATGTTGTGGAATAGGGTGCCCGCATCGCGTTGAGCTCGGACTAAGCACTTGAGTGTGGGTGGGGTGTAACATGTTGACATGATGGATTCCGAGGGCCAGTGGGAGTACGTGGTGGATAGGGTGCGTATGTGTGCGCGGGCCATGTGGCCTCTGTAGCCCGAGTTGTTCATGATTTTATGTAGGTGGCAAACTGTGAGTTGTGCGGCGTGGGCTTTGAGGGAGGGGAGGCCGTATCCTAGGTCTGAGGTAGGGCGGTGAAGGGCGGTGCGGGGAAGGTTACGTACCGAGGAGACGGCGGAGCGGAGTGCGCGGCAGATTTGTCCTTCGAGAGTGTCGAGTTGGGAGTCGGTGAAGAGGCCAAGCTGGAGGGTGAAATGCTTTCCGATGAGGAGTCCACGGATGACCCTGATTCTGCGGGATTGTGTTAGTGGGGAGGTGGAAAGGGTGGTGATGAGGGATGCAGTGGTGCGTTTGAGTTCTTGCCAGTGTTTGGTGAAGTTGAGGGAGGTGTTGAGTTCTACCCCTAGGACACGGTATGTGTCCTTGGGGCCAATGGAGGGGATGGGGGCCGGGGTGGAGTTTAGGGAGATGAACTGTGTCTGCAGGCGGGATGCGAGGAGGGTAGTGTTGGCGAGGGTGAGGGCGTTGCCTGTGCGCCAGAGCGCGCCGGTGATGCAGCATTTGCGGATGTTGACGGTCATGCCCGTGTAGGCGCTGAAGAGGGAGAGTTTTCTGAGCTGGATGGTCATGTTGGGGGTCGAGCCCGTGGCAAGGCTGAGGTCGTCGGCGAATCCGTGTCCTGGGTATGTGGCTGTGGGTTCTGTGGGGTCGACGTTAGTAGCGGGGGGGCCTGGGCGGTATCCCCGGCTTCCCACCGTGAGCCAGCGAAGAAAGGGTTCAAGGAAGAGGGTGAATAGAAAGGGGGAGAGGGTGTCGCCCTGGAGGGTTCCGCGATTAATGTCTATAGAAGGGGTGGGGCCATGTGGTGTAATATAGTCTGTGGTTGAGACCCCGTAGAGGTGTTCGCATGTGTCGACAAAGGTGGGGGGCATACCGAGTTGACGCATGTGTTTGAACATGATACGGTGGTCCGCGGCGTTGAAGGCGCCTTTGAAATCGGCGTACATGACGTAGATGTCTTTGTTGTGGAGTTTCGCGTCCTCCATTGTCATAATGAGGGAGGAGAGGGCGTCGTGGATACTGCGGTGTTGTCGGAATCCGTCTTGTTGGTCGCTGAGAATGCCGTGGGTTTCGGCGTACTTCGAGCCTGCGTCTTTTATTAGTGCTGTCCATAGTTTAAGGAGGTTATTCATGAGGGCGATAGGGCGGTAGTTATCGAGGAGGGAGGGGTCGCCTTTTTTATGTAGGAGGCATGTTGTGCTGTGGCACCAATCAGGAGGGGTGTAGGATTTGTGTGCTAGGAGGGAGAGGAGAGAGAAGAGGGCGGAGCGGGTCGCCGGTGGTAGGAATTTGATTATTTCATTGGGGATACCGTCGGGGCCGGGGGCTTTGCCGGTGCCTAGGGAGTTGAGGGTTTTATCGAAAGTGTCGCGGGTAATCATGTCGGCAAGGGTGAGAGAGGGGTCACCGCGGGGTTCGATGGTAAAGTTGTCGGGGTTGTCGGGGAGCTCCCATGGGGGGGTGGGTAGTTCGTGTGGGGTGGCGCAGCCGAGTTCGCTAGCGAAGTGAGAGTGTACCGCGTCAATGACGGCGGAGGGAGAGGATGCGGTGGTTTTATCGGGTTTGGTAATGCGGTGGAGGGTGGAGGCGGCGCCGGCGGGGGGTAGGAGGCCGCTTTTAATTTTCAATCGGCGGTGGGAGAGTTTGGGGCAGGTGTCGTAGGCCGCATTGGCTCGAGTTTTTATTTTCTTTATCTTATCCGTGGTGGTGGCGTGAAGGAGCTGGCGTATGCGTGCTTGGCACTGTTGTTTGATGGCGTCAGGGGAGAGATAGTCGGTTGTGTTTAAGAGGGCTTGGGCGATGGGGAGGGGGCCGTTATTTTTGCTGCATTTACGGAGTTTGAGTATGTGAGTGCGTGTTTTATTTGTTAGCCAAGTAGGGTCATGGGACGCTTGGGGTGGGCGGGGTTTCTTGGCGGGGAGGAGGGGCCAAACTGTGGCTGCGTGGTTCATGTGATGGGAGAGGAGTGTGGTGAATTGTGAGGCTAGGGTGTCGAGGGTGTCGGGGGAGGCCGAGGTGTGTGAGGTGTTGAGAATTTCTGCGTGGAGGGCGGCCGTTTGGTTGATGAGGTCGGGGGTGCTGGATTGGTACGCTTTTATGTGGTCGGGTGTGAGGGGAAGTCGAAAGGTGAGTTTGCGCGTTGTGTGATGTGTGTGGGGGTGGGTACGGGGAGGGGGAGGGTGTGCCATGAGGGAGAAAGGGGCGGGAATGACGAGGTGGATTGCAGAGTGGTCAGTAAAGTGGGAGGGGGAGGGGAATATCGAGCAAGAGGATGGTGGGAGGGTGATAGGTGAAGGAGGCGTGGTGAGCCAGTGGTCAAGGCAGCCCCCGCTGCGGGGGAAGGTAGGGATGGGGTCGTGGAGGGGGTGGAGGTGGGATTTGAGTAAGGAGGTGAAGGCAGGGTGTCCTGTACCTGTGTGGGTGGTCGATTGGAAGTCTCCTCCCCAGAGGGTGCGGTGTTGCGGGTGGTCGTCCGCTAGGCGGAGGCCCCAAGCTGCAACTTCTGCGTAGAGGCGGGTCAGTTGGGGGGTGTAGAGCTGGGGCATATAAGTACCTATAAGGAGGTAAGGGGTGCCTGAGTGGGGGACGATTTTTAGTCCGGCGATATGGGGGATGAGGTGGGGGGGCGGGGTTAGGACAGTGGCAGACTGGAATGAGGCTCGGCGGACCGCGAAGAGAACGCCTGCGTTGGGTAGGGGCACAGTTGAGTAGCAAGGTCGGGAGCTTTTGAGGTGGTATTGGGGGAGGGCTATGCGCCAGCGGGACTTGTGGGTGTCGTGGTTGGTTTCGGTGAGGATTAAGACGTCCGGTTGGTGGGAGGTGGAGAGGTGTTCAACATCCATAATGGAGGTGTGTAGGCCGCGGGTGTTGAGGGTGATGAAGTGTAGTGGTTGGTCCGGGGGGGCTGTGGTGATGAAGTAGGTGTGCAAGAGGGCGTGGGTACCGCACGACCATGCTCCGTCGGAGTCGTTTTGGCGAGGTGGGTTGAGGAAGCGTAGGGTACCGACGGGAGGGGGGGGGGAGGAGTTCCAGTCAGAGAGGAGATTGAGAGAGCGGGCGAGGAGGTCGGGCGGAGGAGGGTGATGAAGAGAGTCGATCCATGTCGCTGAGGTGTGGGTTAGGTGTAGGAGGCCGAAGTGTGAGTGTTGCCATGTGAGGATCACGAGAGAGTGGTTAGGCGTCCCCGGACGGGGGAGGGCGCCTCGGTTGGCGAGGTTAGTCCAGTGGCTGGGGAATTGGGAGTTGCTGTGGTGGTTATCGACTTCGTTGTTAGTAATAACTGTGTACGAGGCGGTGGGAGTGGAGTGGAGTTTGGATAACGTCGTAGCAAGGCAGTAGAGGTTGGAGAGGTCCTGGTAACGACCCCATTGGAAGGATAGCACCGCAGAGGAATCGAGGCAACCGATGGGTGTAGGGAGGCCGTATTCAAGGTTTAGGTCGAAGAGGTAGTTATGTAAGACGGTGCAACAGGTGCGTGGAGTAAAGTGGGCCGGGAGAGTTGGCGGAAGCATGGAGGTAGTAGTGTGTCGTCGGATATCTAGCTGGGGGGTGGGGGGTTGGTTGTGGGGTCGAACCTCTGGGCCTTGAGGCCCGTCGTGTGGGGGACTAATGATGAGAAGCGGCCTTGCCGGCCGAGGCTTGTCGAGGGCGAGGTTCTGAGGCTCCGGAGGGTCCGTTCGTCGACGTCATGCGCATTTCGGCGAGTAGAAGCTCCTTGGAACGGGTGGTCTTTCTGAGCTTAAGAGAGGGTGGTAAGTGTAGGGATGGCGGGGAGAGGATGAGAGGGTAGGGGAGGGGGGATTGAAAAATTGTAAGCAAGGTGGGGTAGGTATTAGAAGTAGGGCGATAGTGGGGAACTGTGACAGAGGGGGCTGTCGATATCGTATCAAAAGTGCTTCGGGGCTTCCGAGAGAAGCCTCGGAGCAGGCCTAAAGGAAGTGGGGACTGTAGGGGCGAGGGAGTACGTGTATCGCAGGGACTGTTACGGGTTCGGGACTGCCAGACTGATTCTGTAAGGGAGGGGCGATATTTCCGGGGCAGGGGGGTGCGCGGGGGGGCGGGTGATCGGTTAATTATTCGGGTAGAGCAGGTCGGGTGGGCTAAACTCTGCAGGGGAAGCACTGCCATTATCACAGCGACGGGCGAGTAGGGCAGAGCATGGGGCGTGTAAAAGGGGGGAGGTAGAGCGAGTGCACTAGGTTCTACAGTGTGGTAATCGCAGGTAAGCGCTAGTGTCTGTTGAGTTAGGCGTGTTATCGCGGTAAAAGTAAAAAAGGGAAGAAAGGTAAAATAGAAAAGGATGAAGCGGAGAGGAGCAACGACTGGAGCGAGTGAGGGATAGAGCGAGGGAGCAGGGGGAGGGCAGCAGGAAGAGGGGAGACGGGGGTGTCTGATCAGGGCGGTGGTTAGTGCAGTTGTAAGAATCAGGCCTGTAAATAAAATTTCTAAGGAAGACGACTTTTTGCGAGTTACAGGGTGATGCATTATTGATCGAACTGTGCAGCTCTTTGGCTGGGAAGCATTAAGGTGGGGAGAGGGTTTCGATTTAAGTGCCCTGATAACCAGTGTATCAGTGCAGGCTAGCGGGAGGGGTCGCTGGGTAATATACAGGGCCGTGTTGTGGGACGGGGGGTGGCGGTCGGCGAGCGGCGAGTTCGGGCGAGAGGGAGCGTGTAGAGCAAGGGCCGGCGCGACAGGCCAGGCAATTTGAGCAGCTGCGAGTGGACTAGTGTAGTTGCGGGGTAGGTAGGTAGCATGAGAGGGGAGGGGGCGTCGGTGAGTACAGATCAGGGCAGTGGCGTGTGCAGGGGCAGGGATCAGGCCTGTATAATAAATTTTTTTTTCTCTGATTAAAGAAGATGATTTTCGAGGTACATGATGGTGCATTAGTGGTCGAACTTTACAGCACAGTGGTTGGGACGCACTAAGGTGAGGGAAAGGTATCGGTTTAAGTGCGCTGGTAACGAGAGTATCAGCGGGGGTTAGCGGGAGGGGACGGGAGGTGTTAGACTGGTCCTTACTGTGGGACAGAGCGGGACGATCGCACCAGTACGGGTCGTCTGTGGGGGTTGTTGAGTCAGCGGCCCGTCCCAGGTCAGTGGTTGACCTAGGAGCGGCGAGGACCGGAGGCGTCCGGAGTCCTCTGACTGATGGGGATTCCAAAGCGGTGCCCAAGTCTTGGGCGGATGGGGGTGGTTGGGGCACAGTGTTGAGTAGAGCGAGCGGATGTCCCGCTTGATAGCTCCGGGGGTTGTAAGGGTACGCGGTGGGCGCCTTCACGGGCCGATCCCGCGATGGCATAAGCATCTGCCTGTAGGTGGGGGGGGGGGGTAGGGGTCGAAGACATGGCGTTCGAGCAGGATTTCGAGTGGTGGAGATAAGTAGTGGAGTTGAGTGTGGCTTTTCGAGTAGGTGTTTGAGAGTAGTGCGCGTGTTGGCTGCACGCGACCAGGTCCGATGGGGCCTGGGTTTGGTGGATGTTGGCGGCGGACAGGGACGTCCGGACGCTCGGAGGGGCGCGATGTGGCGCGCCGCCTACCGGGGAAGAGACTTTTTGTAAGCGATGTGGTTTTTTGGTGTGTCGCAGTACTTTGACGGGTACATGTGTGGTTTTCGAAGTGGATGGCGCGATAGCTGTCGGGGGGATGAAATTCAAATCCCTGGAAGCTGCGCCTTTGAGTGTGTACCGTCTGGTGTCGCTACGGATCCACTGACCATTTTGAGCTAGGCTCGGGTGGGGAGAGGTGAATGGTACACGCTGTTCAGCGGCCCTGTCCACCAGTCTTGCGCTCGATGGGAGGCCAGGCCCAGAGCGAAGACGATCGGCGTTGCTCATTCGAGCTACCGACCCATCCCCGTGTTTTTGAGGTTCAGTAGTACTTTAGTAGTACTTTGGATCTTTTTACTGTCTTTAGTGACGGTAGGATACGTTTTTTCCTGTCTCTAATACTAGGTGCGGATGTCGATAGTGGGTAGCGGTGGGGTAGGCATGGTCACCAATATTGGATCCACAAAGGCCGCGGGAGTGCGGAAAATTTTCAGAAATCAAATTCAGGCGGGTTTGTCTTGAGGATAGCCCCGCCGCTAGACCTCACCGCTCCTCCCGTCGCGACAGTCCTCCTAGCCCTTAAGCCATGTCGACGTCAACATGCCCATAGACGTGTAGCGGGCGCCCTTCCTTAGCGTTGCTTCCCGGCTGTCCGCCGCCAGCTCCAACACCCTCAACCCGCCGTTGATCCGTCCGTACCCTCCTCGCCAAATATTTCACAGATACATGCCCCACCCCCAAATGGAACGGTACCTCATGAGTATTCAACAACGAAAAACACATCGGACGGGCCGGGCGGGAGATCTTAGTGATGGTGTACGGAAACTATGATTTTCTAAAACCCTTCATGGCTTTCCGACAGTTGCTAATCCCGCGGATCGCAGTTGCCGGTACCTCGAAAAGCCCCCTACCATGCCAAGTTTGACACGGCATGAGGTTTACCAGCGCCCACCGCGTGGAGGTAGAGGTAGGTGCGGATGGGCATGCGAGCGCACCCCCCTCTAGGCCGCCGCCGCAGCGCCGCTGGTGGGCGCCCACGCCGGGCCGCCGGGGCTAGATTAGGTTGGCCCGTCGACCCTCTGGAACGCCGAACGACCTAGGCCGACGCCCCGGTTCGGTGGGAGCGGGCCGTGCATCGCGAAGGTCGAGCAGCAATTGATTTCAAATTCTTCACAAGTGGACTTATTTTTCGATCCGTTTTCTTGATTACACTTATTTCTCTTGTTATTGCGTAGGCGGGGGACTACGGCAATTACTGCGGTTGCTTATAATTTTTAACCTCCGAGGAACGTCGGCACACATTGCAGACATGTGTGTCGATAGGTGTACTCGGTCGAAGAGTGCCCGCCCTAATCGTTCTCCTAAGTGCCCTAGATGGCAAAGTATTGATGGCCGTTAGACAACAGCCGGTCTAGTTTGCCGATATTGTTGTAATACAATTTCAATTTCAATTTCAATTTCAATAGGCTTCCCGACAACTATTGATCACGCGGATCGCACTTGCCGGTACCTCGTTTAGCCCCCTACCGTGACAAGCCCGGTACGGCTATATAGTTGCCAACGTTCGCCGCATGGAGGTAGAGGTAGGTGCGGACGGGCTTGCGAGCACACCCCCCTCCGGGGTTGCCGCCGCAGCGCCTACATGAAGGAGTTTGTTTGCCGGTCTGTCTAGCAGTGTCTACTATTCCATTTCATCGGTTCTTGGGTGATGTGCGCCAAGAGTTCACTCAACGCCTTTCCATTGTTCTTGATGACACCTTGGGACCCTATCTTCGTGACGCTTTAGCATGCCTTCCTGCAATGCCCCCCGGGGTTAACCTTGTGCGGTGAGTTTATTCTATTCTAATTCCTTTGGTGGTTTGTGGCTTCCACTGCTTTTCATCCGCGAAAGATGAGATGTTAAACTGCTTTTCTTGTAGGAAATTTAATTACAGAGATGAACATCAATTACGCCCAACTTGAAGAATGGTGTGATGAAGCTTTGCATGAAATTCACAGTGATAATGAAGAGTGGTGTACCATGACAGCACGATGACATGCTTGTCCCCGCCCCGTCCACAGAAAAAGCTTGGCACGGCCCCGCCCGCGGAATAAGCTTGGCACGGCCCCGCCCGTGAACTATGCTTGGCAAACAGCGATATAGCGCCTCATCCAGCGATAGCAATACTGATGAATATCTTGTCAGTTGCCGAGCGCTTCTCGTTGTACAGCGACAATATAACCGCCGCCCCTGCTTTCGTTCCCCCCTTCCGCCGTATCTGTGCTGTTGCGATATACTATACCGATTGTTCCATCCCGTCAATTGTCATTATTGTCTTGTCGAGCACCACTGACTTATTGACTGCTGTCGTCAAGATAGTAAAATATATTATTAGCAATCTGCCCTTCGTCTCACATATCTACGTACGTTACTCTATACTGAAACCGCGGGGGCTGCTGTGTTTAGCTATATAGCTATATAGATATAGCAGGAACATCGATCGACGCCAGCCATCAGGCGGAACGAAGTCGGTGAGCGACGACAATAAGACGAAACCCGGAAATGGAGAGACGCGCCTGTGAGATACGGGCTGCTTTTCTTAGCCTGCCGGGGCAGCTTAGCCTGGCAGTCGCGACCTCAGAGCTGATATTGCCATCAGCGTCAGACCTGGTCGTTCAGGCAAATGACGTGATCGAGCGCGCCATTCGCTCCACCGTGGTGATTAACGGCATGCAGGTCGCTGTCGCTACCGGAGCTTCTCGCCGTAGGCGGGCAACTGAACACACTGCTCGTGGCTGTTCTTGGGACTCTGAACAGCACTAGAAGGAGCAAGCGGCGACACCCACGGCTTCAAAATGAAAGTATGAAGGAACTTCGCGCGGACTGCTCTGCAGTGGTCCAAAAGCTCTCGAGTTTCCACGTGTGTGTATTTTCGTCCACAGCCATATATACATATATCTATAAGACAGAGCCCTGCTACATATAGAATATGAATGTGTGTGTGTGGGTGTGTGTGCGCGCGCGCGCGCGTGTGTGTGTGTGTGTGTGTGTCATACTGATGCTCCTACTCTCGTGTTGTTGTTTGCTGATGTAAACTGCACGTAAATAAAATAGTAGTAAGGTGCTTGATACTCAGCAATCAAATACATTGGCGTGAAAACAGAGGCTCCGGACACTTCCTATCTCTCTAATTTTAATATCGCAGATACATATATAGATGAACAGCGCATATAATGTGTATGTATATTTTTGAATGTAGGAGTATCATATATATACTGCTATATAGTTTCTTTGGTTGAGTCTCTTAAGTTTGTGCACAATGTAGTGCTTCCTTTTGCCGTGCTTGGGATTCCGTGATCCTCTTTTTATCACTACTGCCCTTTTGTTTCCCCTCCCTTTTCCATGTCCATGCTCATGTTGCTCTTCTTGTAAGCCATGTATAAACTGCTACTGCCATTATCCAACCAGAAGTAAGTAGTGCGACCCAACATTTGTTATATTAGGGTTGCTCTGCGTCATGAAGTGCTCATCTGGGTCGCCCCGTCCCGTCTTATTCACTCCTCCAGCTGTCTAACCTGAATAGTTTGCGTCGTTAGTGATAGATGTGATTATGCAACGACGATGATGAGACGGCTAGCTTGCTTGCTGAATAGATCATAGATGGTGGGTGTGAAAACATCGAAAATGATGGCATTCATAGCAAAAACATGTATATGCAGTTTTAGCAAAGCTAGACAAGACATGCATGCGGACAAGAAAAAAGATGAGAAAACTTATAGGAGGGAGATTGGAGTGTATTCATGGTAGTTTGGCACCCATCATTAGTATTAACTGCCTATTATTGAACTCGCGCAGTTGTCTGGGTTCCGAGCACAAGACTTCAGAAACGCGTTACTCATGGCACACCTGTGCCTTGGCGAGGATGGCAACAGTGACACTCGCCCCGCGGTGAAGCCCTTCCGGAATTGGATGGCTGGCGTTGTTGAAGTGCTGGACAAGGCCTGGGAGGAGCACCATCTGAAAATCGACAATGACATCCGGGAATCCGAGCGTCAGCAGCGCCGGTGCTACAGCAGAGCCTCTACCATAAATCCAGCTTTCACGTCAGGCCACTCGATCGAAATCATCACTGGTGAGCGCTGGGCTGAACTCTTTCCCATTCCAGACTGGGCGGTTATCGAACCCAAACAAAAGACCGAAGGCGTGGATGCCAGTCGTAGCAGGGTGGCTACGGATGAGCGCTGCGAGTCTGCCGAGAGAACTGGCGAGTCTGACGACGACGACAGTAAGTCTGACTACGAGTCATTGTGTGATCTTGAAGCACATGACTGGTTTATGTCGCCATGGTTGGCCTACGCTCTGCACGGATCGCTGACCTATCTTGCCGATGACGACGAATACTTAGACTGCGCCGTGATCCCGAAATTTGCGAAACCGTACACTAACAACGAAATCTGGCTGGAAAATATCTCCTTGTGCGCCTCGCGGTTGGCAGTGCAGCTGGAGAGAGGCCTCATCCCCCGGGCTAACTGCATTGGGGAAGAGCTGATTCTTTACGTCGTGCTGGAGGACAACTTCCTTCGCGACATGTATGGCAACAGCCCCGACGAGGATTTGGTAGAAGACAGGACATGGTTCCCAGTACGCAGCAAGTGTGATGGAAATGAGGACCTGTCGAGTTATCTAATGGATGACACAGAGGTTCAGTTCCTATTGGAACCTGGAGCAGAAGAAATAGCAGTCGGTAACATGCACCCTGTGGATTGGTTCAAGACCTTCTACAGCTATCGTTTCCCGGAACTCATCAACATCAGTGCGGAAAGTCGACCGGAGACAGTGGAGCACGCGGTGGTGGTCCTGGGCAAGGCTGACACACCTCTTAACGACGACGCCGAAATTTTGAAGAAAATTGTCTCCCACCTCGATGACTGCGACATCGTCAGGCTCACATGCTGTGCAAAGCGCGACGGCTGAGACCACGATCAAGGCCGTGTGGAAACTTGACGAGACGACAGTACGCCATTTTTGTGGCTTGCTTCTGTCTTACATCGCTATCAATAGTAACGTAGCGTAGCGACCATACTATCCTAGTGCGATAGCCTGTGGTAATGGTGCGTCGTTGGATGGTCGATAGAAAGTACATTAATCGGAATTAATACAACAGGTGCGAATGAACAACCGCGTCGAGCGATGCAATTTATAAAACAACAAGTCGTATACTGTCTGTCAGCTGGTTACTGTTCCAATACCAATGTTGACGCTTATCATCAAAAGTTGTCGGATAGTAGCACTGACGACACTATCGGCTCCAGTGATAAGGTCATCGCGCGATATTACCTGCCTCCACCACTGACGTACTCTCGCAACCGACACACCGTGCTGCGGATGTCATGCGGCAGAGGGGCAGCGAGCTCAACGACAGTACCGACCCTCAACGGGTGAGCCACCGAGAGTGCGGAGCAATGCAGAGCCAAGCGAGGCACGGCCAGGTGGCTGCCCCTCCCAGACTGCGTCTGAGGCGGCCCGTAAATTTCGTCGCCGAGCAGAGGGTGACCCCGCGCCTCCGCCTGCACTCTCAGCTGGTGCGTGCGCCCTATCATCGACGCCAATGTGCGTCGCCATTTGCACAAACAGTCCGCAGTGAGTCGCCGATAGTAAATGAAATGGCGCATGGAAAGTGTGCCAATGAGCTGACATCGGCGGTGGTGTCCATGCCTGCGTACGGCTGTGGTGATGAATGTGTGTGAGTGTGTATGTGTGCGTGAGTGTGCGTCTGAGAGAGAGAGAGAGAGAGAGAGAGAGAGAGTGTGTGAGTGTATGTGTCTGCGTGAGAGGGAGTGTGTGTGTGTGTGTGCGTGTGAGTGAGTGTGTGTGAGTGAGTGCGTGCGTGCGTGAGTGTGTCCGTGTCCGTGTGTGCGGCTACGCGCGTGTCAATGTGTGTGCGTCAACATGAACATGCGCGTGTAGTGAATGTCATGTATGTGCCGAGTGTTCGTATGTGATACAGTGCGTGCGTGCGCGCCCGTGCGCGTGTTGCGTGTGTGTGTGTGTGTGTGTGTGTGTGTGTGTGTGTGTGTGTGTGTGTGTGTGTGTGTGTGTGGGTGTGTATGTGTGTGGGTGTGTGCGTGCGCGTGCTTGTGTTGTGTGTGTATGTATGTGTGTGCGTGTGTGTGTGCGTGCGAGTGCTTGTGTGGGTGTGTGTGGGTGTGAGAATGCGTGTGTGGATGAGAGAGAGAGAGAGTGTGCGTATCTGCGTGTGAGTCTGTGGGTGGTGTGTATGATGCGGTGCGACGTGGGTGCGGTTGCGGTAGGGTAGATATGGGGGATTTGATGCCCAGTCAGATGCTTGGGGGAAGATGGGCGGTCTCACCAGTGTGAGGGGTAAATTCCACGGCTGTTGCTTTGGCTGCTGCAAAGACCTCCACTACCCGCACCTCCGTGTCACCAACGACGACGGAGATGCCACTCATCCCCTCAGCACTGCTCGATCCCTCCCTCCAGCCTACATCCCTTTCGAGCACGCGCGTCTTACCCTCCCTCACCTCCAACATATCGCTCCATCGGTGGCTCAACCCACTCAGTTCGCCGGACATTACGGCAAAGTACTTCTTCTTAACCTTGCGAGACCTGTGGTTAAGAGCATATGAAGAGCAAATAATGCACTCATCTTCCGTAGTTCCCGGCATGCTCAGAACGAGATGCTGCTGACAGGAGTACCTCTACTGAAGGGAGAAAGGAGGAGACACGCACACGGCTGATTGTCACAGGTGGCCTTCTACTGGGGTAAAAAGGGGTAGCTAGATGATGGCAAAGTGGGCGGGAGGTGCAGAGGAGAAGGGGTTAGATACACAAACAACACGCACACACGTACTCTCTCTCTCTCTCTCTCTCCCTCCCTCCCTCCCTCCCTCCCTCCCTCCCTCCCGCCCTCCCTCCCTCCTCTCTCTCTCTCTCTCTCTCTCTCTCTCTCTCTCTCTCTCTCTCTCTCTCTCTCTCTCTCTCTCTCTCTCTCTCTCTCACACACACACACTCTCTCTCTCTCTCTCTCTCTCTCACACACACACACACACACACTCTCTCACATACACGCACAGTTATCCATAGTCATTTTGACTGTCAGACAATCGTACGCACAATCAGCCACATACGCAATCACCCATAAACGCACTCGGACAAAGAATTAATTCACACACGGCAAATCTGCAGATGCATTCTAATCGTCCCAGTCCAAACTCACGGACATACTCGCATACACGCAAAAATATAACTGGTAACACACACACACACACACACACACACACACACACACACACACACACGCACGCACGCACACACACACACACACACACACACACACACACACACACACACACACACACACACACACACACACACACACACACACACACATTCGCGACGAGCATATTCACCTGAACTGAGCTGCCACACGAGCATTCACCCTGGCTTGTTTGCTCAGCAGAAGACACCCGCTGGTGTTTTTGTCCAGACGGTGCAAAGGCATCAGCCGAGTCGGCGAGCCATCCCTCCCCGCCAGCCACACCTCCAGCTGAGCCAACACGCTGCGGCCGCCGTCCCCGTTGCTGGGGGTGGATGTGAAACCCGGGGGTTTGTCCACAGCGAGCAGTGCCTCGTCCTCGTACAACAGCCTGACAGGACAATAGACACCTCCCACGTGTCACCAGTCACAACTACAAAAGAGTCGGAATCACACCCAATAAATCAAACACTTCTGCGACCAGGAGGAAACTCAACTGCACATTAGGGTTTAATTATCCACGTATCCATACAACCTCTTAATAAATACACAAATTCACTAATAATTATTGACTGTGTTTTAGAGGGACTTAACAAAAAAACTAAATGATGGTCCACGGTCCTACGTGCAGTGTGATACCCTTGCTCATAGCCCATACCTAGTTGCCCACTCTTCGGAGCTTAGGAGGTCAGCCTCCTGGGGCGGCTCCAGAAGCTGAACCAACTGACCTTTCTTTACGAAGAACGACCCCTTTGTAAGGGCTTTTCCATTCACCAGCACCCGCCCCGCGCGCAGCGCACGCCTCGCCTGTTGATAGTTCCACGCAAAATACATAGAAGAAGAGTGAATGGCAACCTTCACCGAGTGCCACATCACTATTTTAGTTTCTATATTGTTACACGCACACACACACACACACACACACACACACACACACACACACACACACACACACACATGCACACACACACACACACACACTGGCATTATAATTGAAGGTTTACGAAATCAAACAGAAATGAACACACTTAGGTGGGCACAAATATACGTACACACGCACATACACTCACGAGTCCGCGCGCGCATACACACACACACACACACACACACACACACACACAAAACAATTAAATACAGGAACATGACGTGACATAAGTCAGTTGGGAGGATCCAGAACAACTTGGAAACACACGCTCTAGGATAATGTGTGCTGTAATGAAGTTTGAGGTGGGCCTTCCAACAAAATGTCAACACACACGCACACACACACACACACACACACACACACACGCATCGTTGTTGATTGTGTACGAAATCAGACAGAAATAAACAAACTTAGGTGGGCACAAGCACACGCACGCGCGCGCGCACACACACACGCACACACACACACACACACACACACACACACACACACACACACACACACACTCACACGCACACACACACGCGCGCGCACGCACGCGCACTCACACAAGCACACACGCACGCACACTCACACGCGCGCGAACGCACCTCCATGTTGCCTACTCCCTGAAAGGAGAGGAAACGCGCGACCCTCATCTTGTGCTGCTCTCTCTCCACAGCCCAAGCCGACAGCACAGCCAGGTCTCTGGTGCCACTGCGGGTGGTGGTGATGCTGGGAGACACCGCCGCTGTTCCTCCACGACCCTCGCTGACATCTACACGAAAGCAGCGGTGTCACTCTGATGAGCGCTCGGCTCAATGCACAGAAACCCCGCCCCATCTACTCGCCCCAAAAGCCTGTCCTACCTTCAACGACGTCTTCAGTCAAGCTGGATGAAGTGGCCTGGCAGGCACACCCATGGCCATGCACATGAAGTCCTACCAGCCATGCTTCTCCTGGCGCCACCACCACAGTCACCACCCACTCATCCCCTCCCTCCTTTGCGGGCCGAAACACGCCAGGCAGGGACAGCAGCTCCGCCGTGACTCGCGCAGCTTCGGCTTCCGAGCCTGGGGCCTCGGGTTGCCGCTCCAACACCTGAGGAGGGACAGCCACCTCACATCGCTTCAGAGAAAGATGGCCAGCAACATGACACCGCGCAGGAACATGACACACCTCACACGCTACCCTTAACTCACACTCACACGCAGGTGTCACCTCACACGCTACCCTTTACTCAGAGAGGGAAGGTAAGGGGAGGGACAAGGGGGAGGGAAAAGTAGGGGCCACTGCGGTTTGCATTGTGCTTACCAGCAGAGGCAACGCCGTGGAGGGTGTTGCAATAGCAACTGCATGTTCCTGCAGCACCCCCACCACCTCTTCCGCGCAGCTCGCCCTCCCCAGCGACGGCCCCGTTACTCTCACAGCCGTTGTGGGCGCCAGCAGCTGTGCTGACCCCCCGACAGTGTCATCATGCGTAGCGGACGCAATCCATGTGACTAGCCCTGGCCTGGAGAAGCCTGGGCGCAGCTGCTGCTCAGGTTGCCGCGCCTCCTGCGACAAACGCACGGCCGTTTTGAGGGCCGCCTCGTCGCCGGGGCTGCACAGCGCGAAGACGAACCGACACAGGGGCGGCTCCCGCGGCTGAGCGTCACCCGCATCCGGATTCCTCTCGCGTCGACGCGTAGGGTGGCTGGGCGGCGGGTTGGTGCGACTGGTGCTGCAGATCTGGCCGGCGGCGCTTCGTCGAGCTGCGGCGGTGACAATAGGGTTTCGATATTGTAGGGCTAGGGCCGACGAGTTCGGCGGAGGGGCGCAGCGTTGTCGTCTATAACCGAAGTTCGGCCCCGCTTCGCGCAGTGCGGGTTTGTTAGCTACAAATCCGCTGGCCATGAGGCCTGTCAACTTATCGAGGCGGTATATGACTCGATTGTGGGTTGAGCGCGTGGCCTGCCTTTTGACTCGGTGTCGTAACGTGGTCGAACTTCTGTCGTCGGTGGCCAATGATCTTCGCGCTACGGGTAATCCTTTGCCTTACGGGTACAGGTACGAGCTCGTTAAAAGCTATCCGGTTTTATTCTCATTGAGGCCCGTCAACTAAAAAATATGTACACCCTTCCCATAAAGTCCGTTACTAGTGAAATAGGGCCTTTCGCGTAGGGCGGGTGTTTATCATGTAGGGTTTTTAGGGTTTAACTGTACTTTCGCTCGTTGAAAAGGCGGACCGAAACTTGTGTTGACGGTGATGTAAAGGGGGACGCGGGGCACAAATAGGGCCTGTCACGGCTACGATTTGACGTATTAGGGTTTTCGGGTCAACCCCGATTTCGGGGCATACCCTGATTCGGGCGCCCCGGAATTCGGATTTTGCACACTTTGGCTCGTGAATACTCCCGAAATCGGCGATACAACATGTGGTTTTTATGATCCCAGCATGTTGTCCGCAAGCATGGGAGCACGTGGGTGTGATGGCATGTGCCGTCAAGATGCTTGACGTGGGTGGGATTGGGGCCGGAAACCCACCGCTTGGGAGGCTTAAAAAAGCCTAACTTGCCGTACGGTGTCCGATTCGAGCAAACCAATTTGCAAATGGAAGCCCTTGCCCCAAATAAATATGTGTATCCGACATAATTTACGCTTACCGGCCGGTTTTCGCGTCAAATCCGCCGTCCGATGCCATCCAGACCCTTGTACAGCCAACTTAAGTTGTTAGGGTTTCAAAATCTGCCACAATCGCGCGGGGCTAACAACCCCTAGACTGGTGGTACCCGCACACCCGCTACACCAATACGCTCAACAATCAGCGCTTTGTATTTCTTCTATTCACGGCGTTGCCCATTTCATGCCCCATGATGGCATGGTGCCGTGCCATTTGCCGCCGGCCAGGTAAAGGCCCGTGCTAGGGTACTTTGAAAGCTCCCCGCCATTTTTCGCGCCAGGCGATGCGCAAGTTTCTAAGGCCAACGATCCGCGCGCCATGGTGCTTACACTCCAAGTCAACCGCCCCTCAAGCCCAATAGGTCCCTAGCCCGTGCTCCTTGGTTGTATTTTCGGGCACGTGGCAAGAAAACCTAGTGCACACGACATGCCATTATCGGTGTCGCCGCTCTGTAGACGACCGGGCACAACACACTGGGCGGATACTCGTGCAATTGTGCACACATGCTGAGAACCCAGTGTTGAGTATTCTCCCGGCTTGTCGCGACACTACGTGTACCAAGCCACGCATAGAGGCGTGCATAACCTGCACATGCACGATTTTCGGCCCGCAAAATATGGGCCGCAAATCCAACGTGTGTGCCCACAATAATTGGGGCGTGCCGATAGACGTGCTCACGTCAGTGAAAAACGCGCCGTGGTGTGTTGTTCGAAAATCATTACTCCAACCCCCAATCGAGTTGCATGGCCATCGCGGCAGTGCGTGGCGGGTAATTAAATGCGTGCCGCTAGTAACGGACTTTATGGGAAGAGTGTATATGTATTGCGCCGCCGGGATGTGGGACTGGCTGTTAAACCTACCCCGACACCCTCTAATACGGGCGGCGTTTTCCAGTCACAACTGAGAGTATGAGCTAACCTAAAACTTGTCTTATACACTCTTCCCATAAATAAAGTCCGTTGCTGGTCATAGTGTTAAATTATAGATAGAGGTTAGAATTACAAGGGGGCTTGATTAGCAAGCGGTGCCATGACTGTTAAACCGTGCACACACGATCAGTGAGGAAGATAACTAACGCATACGTAGTAACAATCACAGTCACGCAAACATGACAGTCACATAGACAACCAGCCCGAGGCGTGGTGTCGGGACAGCAGAAGTGTTAGAGCTGTAGCCTAGCGACAGCTCTGTACTTAAACAAACAGGTTATCGGTATGTCCGATATCGACATGTGCTAATCATATCGAGAATAGCTTACAACTAATAACCCCACCCCGAAGACCTATTGGACTCACTCGACGACTCTTGTTACCGATGGCTGACGAGTGTTACTAGCGAAAGAGGATACTTGCATGGTCTGGTTGCCTGGTGGCAAACAAAAGATTGAAGACGCGACCCCGGAATGCACAACAGTGCGAGCTCTTACGGAGACAACTAGATTTAAGGTGAGCGAAACAAATTTACGCCTTTTAGGGACGGAGTCTTCCGGACAGAATAAGCGCTACGTGAATATCGCTTGCGTTCGACCCGGATCGATACCGAACGCTACGTCAACTTCTCGGGCAGTATGGGTTATCTGGAAGGAATTTATTTCGGCACGGCGTACGGGTTATCTAATTCGTGGAGATCAACTTTTCCCTCTTCGTTACGAGACTATTGGAAAACCGACCGACGGGTGGATGAACAAGAACGTCCGACTAGAGGACAGTGTTCCTGCGACGCTACACGTATCCACAACCCAGTCTTGAACAAGTTTGTTTGTGTTGAGAGGCACCTTACGCGGACATCGATGCCGTATTTTGGTTGACTCTGGCGTTTCGGAAAATTTCTGCAAGGCTGAGTGGGTACGGGAGTATCACATTCCGACGGTTTTTGGAGAAAAATACCGGATAAAATTGGCAGATGGTAGTACAACTACGACTCGCCAGCGACTAAGGAATGAAGTGCTTACCGTGGGGACCCTTGATATACGTATGGACGCAAGTATGACATCATCTGGATAAATTCGACATCATCCTCGGTCAGCCTTGGTAACAAGCCGTCAACCCGGATATAGATTGGTCTACTAGAACGATTCGCGACCGTAAAACTGGCGAAGCTATTGTGTCTGGCGACGAGTACACCGTATATGTGGCATTACATCACTTGGAGGCGGATGCGATGGCAAAGCTGCTTAGGCAACAACATGCAGACCTCTTCGTGATTGGACTACGAGAAGTACAAGACGCGGTCGACGACATCAATACTGATCAACAACCCGAATGGACGACTTCGTTACGAGATTCCCTGAACGAGTTTACGGACATCATCAACGAGCATGACGGTCTACCACCAACGCGCGAGTGCGACTTCGAGATTAACTTGGAGTGCGATGAACCACCTAAGGAGCGAACGTACCGTATGTCACCGGCAGAACTCCGAGAGGTTCAAGTACATTTACAAGATTTACTCGCAAAAGGTTGGATTCGTCCGTCTAAATCTCTGTACGGTGCCCCGATTTTATTTGTACGCAAGAAGGATGGTACCATGCGTATGTGCGTAGACTATAGGACACTCAACGACCTTACGAGGAAAG
Source organism: Tetraselmis chui (assembly GCA_026401115.1). Lineage (NCBI taxonomy): Eukaryota > Viridiplantae > Chlorophyta > Chlorodendrophyceae > Chlorodendrales > Chlorodendraceae > Tetraselmis > Tetraselmis chui. Next base: position 119,977 of record JAPMLY010000282.1, read on the forward strand.
ACCGAACACCGTTACCCCGGATTAATGAATTACTCGACTCGCTACATGGGGCTCATTATTTCAGCACGCTGGACTTGTACAAGGGCTATCACCAAGTTCGAGTTAAGGAGCGCGACATACATAAGACAGCATTCCGAACTCATTACGGATTGTTCGAGTACTGCGTTCTACCCTTGGGACTCTGTAACGCCCCAACTGGATTCCAAGCGATGATGAATCGAGTTTGGGCCCCGTATCTTGGCCAGTTCTGCGTGGTATATATTTGGACGACGTGCTGATCTACAGTAAGACGGCCGATGAACACCTCGAGCATATTCGACTCGTGTTACGAGAGCTGCAGCGACACTCGTTGCATATCAAAATCTCCAAGTGTCACTTCGGACGATCGAGCGTCGACTTCCTGGGACATGTGGTGGAAGCTCGACAAACCCGAATGGACCCCGAAAAGGTGGAGGCAGTACATAATTGGCCCCGGCCGAAATCTGTGACATAAGTACGTGGATTTTTGGGACTTGCTGGATATTACCGGAGGTTTATCAACCAATTCGCTACCCTAGCAACCCCATTAACGGATCTGACCAAGAAGACACCGGAATTTCGCTGGACCCCTCAAGCCCAGTCAGCATTCGAGCAAATTAAAGACGCGATGGTACGTGCACCAGTCATGATAATTCATGACACTTCTCCTAATGTAAGGTACACAATGTACACGGATGCTTCAGGATTTGCAGTAAGAGCTGTGATGTTACAAGACCAAGGTATTGGACTACAACATGTTGCGTACCATGCTCGAAAGATGAACAAGCATGAGGTACACTACCTTGTCCACGAACAAGAGCTACTAGCAATTCGCGACGCTCTACTGAAATTCCGTTGCTACTTAGATGGCGCGGCGGGATTTACGGCAATTACTGACCACGACACGTTGCGACACTTCTTTCGGCAGCGCGATTTGTCTACTCGACAGGTGCGATGGCTTCAAGATTTAGCGCCTTATCAGCAACATATGGACATCGTGTACAAGAAGGGAGTAGTCAACCCTGCAGACGCTCTTTCTCGCCGACCTGACCTGAAGGACTCATTACAGAAGCTGCAAATGTTACGCGATTGGACCAACGACGAAGTATAATGTGAGTTACACGCGCAGATTTTTCCCTGGAATTCCGGTTACATGCTGACTCTGGACTTCATGCGGAAATAAAAAACGCTTATGACTCGGATACATACCTGCTTATCCGGAAATCTCTGCCTACTTGGCTGGTACGTCAATCAAATGGACTCTTGTACGCCTACGGGACAATACTGTATCTGCCGAACGTCTCTACATTGCGATCAAGAGTAATGTACGAACTACACGACGCACCCACCGCGGGGCATCTTGGTATTATTCGACTATTGGCAGCAGTGACCCAAACGTTTTGGTGGCCTAACATGAAGCGGACAGTACGACACTATGTACGCAGCTCTATTACATGCCAACGTAACAAGGCAGCGCGACACAAGCCCTATGGACTCCTTCAATCGCACGAGGTACCGACTACGCCCTTTGAACACCTGTCGCTTGACATGTAACGGACCTTCCTGAGTGTGATGGGTGTGATGTTGTGGTGGTATTCGTATGCTAACGAAACGGACGATTGTCGAGCCAATTACGAAAACGATTACCGCGGAGCAATTAGCGAAAGTTATGCACCGCGCTGATTTCCGGCATTTTGGCTTACCACGGAAATTAATATCCGTTCGAGATCCCCGGTTTATGAGCGACTTCTGGAAACCCCTATTTAGGGCTGTTGGCACCAAGCTTAATATTTCTACGAGCTATCATCCCCAGACAGATGGCCAAACTGAACGAGTAAATCAAACATGGGAGCAAGTCATACGATGCTACATGAACCCTTTGCACGACGACTGGGTTCAACACCTTACCAACGTGGAGTTTGCGATTAACGCAGCGGTTTCTACGTCGACGACTATGTCTCCATTTAAGGCGACGCTGGGATTCGAGCTGACATCTCCAACGACGGCTACATTTGAAGATAACGAGCCTAGCCGTACTTTACCGATTTCCGACTTTGTGAGATCCTCATGCACCCAGCCCCAATGTGATCGACTCTTGAACCACCTCGAAGTATCTAGTATTGTCCGTGGACAAAGCGGCGGTGATATGGGCATTCGCGTGTGACTAGAGGATTTCTATAGGAGATGGCATGTCGCCCAATTGCGCACACCACGCTAGACCTCAAGTCCAACGGACTTGAGGTAAATTGCCGAAATAGCGATGCATCACGGCACAAGCGCATCAACGGTTCTCAAGTGAGTGCGCACTTACGAGGGCAACGTGGGCATTTTGGACACAACTCGCTCGAAGAGGCATGCACGGGGATTGGCAAGTCCGCCGGTGCGAAAGGCTCTCAACGGTGCATTCGCGACTTTATTATTTCAACACTTGTCCGTGATTACGAAGGGCATCTTCTTGCGAGGACAGTCGAATCGAAAGCTACGTGATCGGCAACTTGAATCGGTTACCATCGAAGCACAGATCGGGAAACACAATTACAGATTTAAACTCCCAACCACATTACGTTTACACCCAGTGTTTCACGTGAGCAACATGCGAACCTACTCTATCATTGTTTTGCTTTGCATCGACGCATCCTATTTGAAATCTCTTAAATGAGCTGATTGCAGAAGTTAATAGCAATGGAACATTGCCAATCTATATACACGGCTACCATCCGGTAGTAACCCGGCTCATCATCTCCTTAAAGTCGTACGTGTTAGGAGACCAATGTTGATGCATCAATGCATTCATCCCGATTACTTGCATCAGTGCATTCATGAATTAGTGCCCTACTTGATCGACGGGGCCATGACTTAGTGCCCAATTAAATCAACGTGTTCGCGTATAAGTCCCCCATTTAGTCGATGCATCCACGAATTAATGGCCAATTTAATAAGATTGGCCATTAATTTGTACTTCTTGATTATTCGTAAAGATAATATTATTTCAAATGTCATTATTTCGTCTTAAGATAAGATCTGCGACAATATCTTAAGACGATGACGTTTCATTGGGCATATTGTTTCGATGGGATGATCTTGTTGTCGGATTAATAGCGGCGAGTCCACGGGATGCACTGACTCCGGGAAGTCCTCGTAGAGCATATTTTTGCTTACAAGAAGAACCAGATGAGCACGGACAAGGAAAGTGGGAGGGGAAACAAGAGGGCAAGAGTGACAAGAGGATCACGGAATCCAAAGCACAGCAAAAGGAAAGCACTACATTGTGCATAAACCTAGCAGATTATACTAAGGAAACTCTTAAGCCACGCCGAGAATGCAACACTTGGAGGCGACAAGCGGCGCCTCACGCGCCGCTCGAGGAAGCACGGGGACGCTTGCGGCCCATGGCGCGGGTGAAGAGCGCCGTGGCCGGAGAAGGCATCCCAGCCGAGGAAAGTTGAACTAACATCGTGGGATCTGTGAGGACCTCGACGCCAACCCCGAGTGCGCCACGAACCTCGGAGATGATTTCCGCAAGGGCCGTCACTAACCAAGAGTGAGCGGTGTGGACCGAAGCATCTCCGCCGCAACGAGCCAAATGGTCCGCAAAAGCAGTGGCCCACGCATCATCCGACATGTCAACACCCGCCGACGAGAACGCACCCCGCATAGCTTGAACCGAGAGATGGCAAGAAGCACAAGCAGTGGGGGAGCGTAGAGAAGAGAGGATGCGAGATGAGGGTAGGCCGAAGATGCGACAGACCGCGACGCGGAAAACTGCGTCGTAGTGCTCAGGGAACTTGTCACGGAGCTCGCCCAGGCGACCCGAAGTAGGCGGGTCCGAAGCCAAAAACGCAAGGGCGCCGTGGCCGAGACGAGATAGAAAACGCCTAGACTCCGGCCGAGCGCGGTTGGAAAACGTGGGAGCGAGCTTCGCGAAGCGAAACAAGTTGACACGCTCACTGATGTCGGCTTGTAGCTTTGGAAAGATGTCCGTGGCAAACGCAGAAAGAGGGACGAGCGAGGGTAGGCCATCAAGGGACTGGGCAATCTGCTCGTTGTTTGATCGGGCTTCGGCAACGCAGCCGGCGCGAGCCACCGTTGGACGTTTCGGGGGGAGCATCGCTAAGGCTGTGGTTATCAAAGGTTCAGACTCGGCGAGAGCGTGAGAACCGCACGCAGCGTCCAAGCGCGCCCACGACGAAGCGAGTTCTAACGACCACATGGGTTCGTTATCGCCGTCGTCTCCGTCCGGTGTACCATGCCTACGGGACACCGCTGTGGTCATAGCACTCGCTAACCGTCCATACATGGTCGGCTCCATTGGAACATCGTCTTGGGAATCCCCGCGCACGCGAGCGTCTTGTGTTGTAAGGAAACGAATAGCTGAGCCCACTGCCAAACCGGCCGCTCCGACATGGGCCGCATCCGCCAAGGCAGCCAAATCCCCCACCCCCATGCCGCCGAAACGTATGGGAAGAGACATCTCGGAGCGAGTGTTGCTGGGTAGGCTAGATGCGGGAAGGCCCAATATCTCAGCCGCCACATCTAGGGTGGCATTGTCAGCGCGCTCGAGGAATGTTTCGACGGTGTCACCGTAGCCCTCACCCCTGCCAAGACCTCGGGGGACTGTACGGGCAAAGTGTCCGAAGCGGCGGTTGCAATGTTGATGGATACGAAGCGCAGTGTGAGTGTGCCGGTGAGCCGCTAGACCCCTTAGACGTTCGCCGTAGGCCTCATACTTACTTAAGGCCGTTTCGAACACGTCTCGAGCAAAATCGGATGTACCCATTGGCCCCCCCAATACTTTCGTCCCTTCCGTGGAGACATTTACTCCCCGCATGATGTGGCCGTCGGGTAAGTTATCGAAAGCATCACCGACACCCAAAGGGGAATACAAACAGTTTTTGCGGATGGTTACGGTGAGGCCAACGCTAGCATACGCCTCCGGCATAGCGTCGCCAATAGCCACGAGAGACGGAGGGGGTCCCAAGAAGTGAACATCGTCAGAATAACCGCAGAGAACGGATTCGTTCGGGGCAATCGCAGCCAATTGCTTGTATACCCTGGAGGCAACAATTGCGAAGAACATGGCCCCGAGGACGCAACCTTGATGGACTCCGCGGGTACTCGGAATGCGCATGGCCGGGCCGTGAGCATTTGATGAGTCGTAAACGTACAAGGTAGATGGACGGCCATACAACATAGTAGCGACGCGGAGCAACGGTCGAAGCGCGGGATTTGCGGACAACTCCTCAAACAAGGGACGCCGCAGGAACTCGTTGAACGCGTTGGATGCGTCGCCTTGCATGTCCGCCCAGTCCGGTGAAGCGTCAAGCGCGGCTCGAACCATGAATTGTACGATCTCAACCCCGCCGCGAACGCCGACGCCAAATTGGTGCCGAGCAGCCAACCATTGAGACACTTCGTCACCAATTACGGCGAGAAGCGCGCGATTCGCGAAACGAACTAAAACGGAGCCAATTCCAATTGGGCGCAACGTCCCCTTTTGGTCGCGAAGTTCTTGCTCTTGTGCGCGTCGTTGTTCGGGATCGAGCTTGTCTAGCGGGATAAGTGTGGCAGAGGCAAGGAATGAAGCAACGCCGGGTGGAACCTCTGCGTTCACGATGGCTTCGGCTAAACCGGTGAGAGTGCAAGGGGAACCCAACGCGCGAAGAGTTTCAAACCTCCAACCGTCGACGTGAGGACTAGATTTTCGAGGGCATCTAGCAACGACCTCCATAATATCGACTTCCGAAGCGCGGAGTTTGATACGAGGGAGGGAGAAGGGATCCGGCAACACGTCCGCGAGGTCGTCATCGTCTTGTGGGTGCAACCGTGATAATTCCTCGTGCACCCCACGACCATTTGCAACGGGGTTGGAGCTTAGGGCCTCCATAGCACGGCGGTACTCCCCAACCGCAGCTAGACTAGCCGCCTGGTTGGCGACCTTGGCCGAGACGCCGTTATGAAAGGGTTGCGAAGGGGAGATGGGGTCGGTACCGGCCCTCGAAAGTGAGGTAGGTGGCGGTGCCCGCCCATTGGTAAGGGATGCGTGGGCGCGAGCGGCGGAAAACAATGTATCAAGATCTCCTGACGCCCAATGGGCTAAGCGGTTGTCACGGTAATCGGCGACCGGGTCAGGGGGCAGATGCCCCGCAGAAGTGAAATCAGCCATGGGGCGCAAAACTAAGCGCGGAAATAAAAGCAACGCCGCCCAAGCCGCTTCCGCGGAAGCCCCTTGGGTGGCCCTACCGCGGAAAGACAAAACGCAACCGACAAGTTCCTCGAAGACCGGCTTGACGAGGCGTACCACCGAAGGGGGGACGCCGTTCGAGGACGTACTAGATCGGAAAGAAAGGAGGTAGGACTCGAAGAAGGCTTTAGAGTTCTCCCCGCCAGTGGCCCCATGATTAAGGCACCATTGGACGGCGGGGGGCAAGGACTGGGGATGCGGCGGGGACGGCCGACCACGCGGGAGCGAAGCACCGTATGCCGGCTGTTGGGATGGCGTAGTATTGCGGTGAGAGCAGGAATGTAGGTGTCTACTAAGGCCACCGCTCCGAAAGTATCGTCCGCAAAAAGTGCACGGCGCGAGAAGGTGGCGATCGGCATCCACAACTGGGCAATTGTCGGGCGCAAAAGTGCACGTTGTCGCGGGGGAGTTTAGATGGGCGCGTAGCGCTTGAAGGGTCGGGAACGACGCTGAGCAACTAACGCACCTCAAAGGAGCGGGGGGTAAAAAACGAGACGGTGTATGTCCAGGTCGTAAGGCATGCGAAGGCGCTTGAGCGTTAGTAGGTGATGATGTCGGAAGGTCACCCGGAGCGGGGGCCATAGGGCACGACCTTGCCCCGCCGCCGGGCGACCGGCCTAGAGGTGGCGGTGGAGGACGCCGATGACTATGTCCCGGCCGGGTCGCCGCGGCGGACATCCGGGGTGGCACGTGTGTCGCGTCCTAATATAAGTAGAACACGCCGGGTCGAAGAAGGGGGGGGGGGGGGGTATGTGGCTTGGACTATACCGGAAGTCGCCCGAGGTGGCGCTGTGGCGTGCCTTGGAGGGAAGATTCGCCGCCGACGTGGTGGGCTCCTCGATGCCGGTCCGTCGCGCCTCTAACCTCGCGTTGCTTGTAGTGGGGAGCCTTGGAGCCCGCGATGGAGATGCTCAAGAAAAGAGCAAAGAAGCTATTTGGTACCCGTGTACCAACCACAGCAAGAGTCGGAAGGCAACTCCGTCGTACAACGCCGTATCGTAGCGGGGCGCCAAGCGATAAAGGATGACCTTGCAAATAGCGGGCTCCGAGTACGGGTAGCGATTGGAATGAACTTAGAGCAGTACTGAAGTTGTAGTACCCGTACAGTGATAGCGATGACGCGTGCCGATGCCTTGAGCCTTGTTGAAGGGGATGACCACGCGCGGGCGAAAGTTGTAGCGGTACCCGTAGCGGCCAAGGGTCTCGAGGATGCCGATAATAGGGGCGGTACGGGTAGTTGTACCCGGTCACGGGTCGAGCGACGAATAAAAGATCCCGGGAGGGTCACGCTGGCGATGGTACAAATAAAACGCACCGGAGCCGCCGACGGCGAGTGACCGCGGACGATAAAAAGGAGAACTTTATGTACATGTACCGCGCGATGCCACAGCGTAGGAGAGCGCCGAGACAAAAGCAAACACGAATAGGCGGGCAGGCGTCACGCTCACCGCTACCAAGTTCCGAGTTCGCGGGCTCCCGACCCAAGCTCAGCCGCGCATGCGCATGCGGTGGCGGCGGAATATTCTTATCTTCGTAGAGCATATTCCGAAAGTTGTTACGTTGCTATGTAGTAAGCTCGTCTTAACAGTAAAACTCTGCCGGATGTTCCGCAGTTGGCGTGACGTTAATAACGCAAAATTCAGCGTTACATCTCCGGCCCGTCTTGCGCGTGAGCTTTTGAACTTATTTACATGATGACAATAGTATACACTGTGGACGATGTTTCTCATTCGTGGTATTTACGGAAGTTCTGTCCAAATTGAGATTGATATTGTTTATAGCAATATCGGGTGAAACCATTTAGTGTCAATATCGGGTGAAACCATTTAGTGTCTATGATCCAGTGATATTTCACCAGCCCGAGCTGTGGACCTCGTCGGCGGAGGACCTCGTCGGCGGAGGACCTCGTCGGCGCCGAGGCAGGTCGCCCCCGCCTGCTCCTTACCCTCCCTTCCTCCTCGTAGCGGGGAGGCTGGGGAGGGGGTGGCTCTACGTGTTTTGTAGCGATCATCGCTGCTCCCGGGGCCTCGTTATGGCCGACGACCGGGCCATTGACCGGCCTTCGCGTCTTTCTCTCGGGCCGTCCCGACTGGCTTCCCCTTCTCCTCTTCCCCCTTTCGCCCGGTCCTCCGCGTCTGGACCTCCCCGTCGCGATTTTGCTGCTCGTCGGGCCCGTGCTGCGGTCCGTGCGTCGTCTGCTGTCCCCCCCCCCGCATCCCTTTTCGGTACCTCCGCATCGGGGCGCCGCGCTACTCCTCGTCACAATGCGCGACGCCCTCTTCGCTCTGCTTTGTCTCTACCCCCCCTCGGTGGCTCTTGGGCATCGGTCGTGCGCGCCACTTGCGCCGTCCGTCGCCCGCTTACGAGTCGGTCGGAAAAATCTGCTCCTCTGCGGCGGGCTGCTAGGGCTACCGCTGGTGGGCGGCGGGCTGCCCCTGCCGCCGGTGGTTCGAGGGAGGCTGCCGATGCCTTTCGGCGCAGAGCTGCTGCCGCTATTGCTGCAGCAGCCGCCTGCCATAGAGACGCTGGTAGTGTTGGAGCCGCCGTTACTAGTGATGTTGTTGGGGCTGGTCGGCGCACAGCTGCTGCGGCTGTCGCTGCAGCAGCCGGCGGAAGTACGGACACTGGTAGTGTTGGTTCCGCTGTTGCTGCTACTGCTGTTGTTGCTGATGGTGGTGGTGCTGGTCGGCGCACGGCTGATGCTGCTGTTGCTGCAGCAGCTGCCGGACATAGAGACACTTGTAGTGCTGGTGCTGATGTTGCTGTTGCTTCTGTTGCTGGTGCTGAGGGTGGTGCTGGTCGGCGCACAGCTGCTGCTGCTGCTGCTGCTGCTGGTGCTAGTCAGCGCACGGCTGCTGCAGCTGTTGTCGCAGCAGCCGGCGAGCGTAGAGACACTGGTAGTGTTGGTTCCGCCGTTGTTGTTGCTGCTGCTAATGGAGGTGGTGCTGGTCGGCGCACGGCTACTGATGTTGTTGCTTCAGCAGCTGCCGGACATAGAGACACTTGTAGTGCTGGTGCCGCCGTTGTTGCTGCTGCTGCTGCAGCTGATGGTGGTGGTGCTGGTCGGCGCACGGCTGCTGCTGCTGCTGCTGCAGCACCTGCCGGACATAGAGACACTTGTAGCGCTGGTACCGCCGTTGCTGTTGCTGTTGCTGCTCCTGAGGGTGGTGCTGGTCGGCGCACGGCTGCTGTTGCTGTTGCTACAACAGCCGGCGGACGTAGAGACACTGGTAGTGCTGGTGCCGCTATTGTTGCTGCTGCTTCTGCTGCTGGTGGTGGTGCTGCTGATGGTGGTGGTGCTGGTCGGCGCACGGCTGCTGCTGCTGTTGCTGCAGCAGCTGCCGGACATAGAGACACCTGAAGTGCTGGTGCCGCCGTTGTTGTCGTTGCTGCTGCTGTTGCTGCTGAGGGTGGTGCTAGTCGGCGCACGGCTGCGGCTGCTGTTGCTGCAGCAGCCGGCGGACGTCGAGATACTGGTCGTGTTGGTGCTGCTGTTGCTGTTGCTGGTGATGGTGCCGTTCGGCGCACAGATGCTGTTGTTGTTGCTGCAGCAACCGGCGGACGTAGAGACATTGGTAGTGCTTGTGCCGCCGTTGCTGGTGGTGGTGCTGCTGGTCGGCGCGGCGGACGTCGAGATACTGGTCGTGTTGGTGCCGCCGTCGTTGTTGCTGGTGGTGGTGTTGTTGGTGCCGGTCGGCGCACAGCTGCTGCTGCTGCTGCTGCTGCAACAGCCGGCGGACGTCGAGATAATGGTCGTGCTGGTGCCGCCGTTGCTCCCGCTGCTTATGTTGCGGCTGTTGGTCGGCGGTCGGCAGTTGCTGGTTAGAATGGCGTGTGCAAAGCCGCATCTGGGGGTGTTAGTGTTACTGGTGTTGCTACGGAGGGTGCAGCTGCTCATGCTGCTACACGTGGTGGTGCTGGTTGGAGTGCGGAGATTGCCGTTCCTACTGGAGGACAACGCGCTGCTGCTGATATGCGGAGGGCTACAACTTGGGGTGTCGTTGCTGCTGCAACTGCTGCCGGTAGTGCCGCTGCTGCCGGTAGTGAAGGTGCTACATGTGGTGGTCCTAATGGGCAAAGAGTTGGCTATGTTGCTGCCGGAGACCCCTTGGAAGCTGTTGGTGGTGGTTGGCGCTCGGCCGTTGCTACCAGCGTCCATGTGCAGAGGACTGCGGCGAGTGGTGCTGCATCTGCTGCTACTGCTACCGCTATGGGACTTGCGGCTGCCGGAGCCCGCTCGCGCCGGGCTGCTAGTGCTGGTGATGGTGCTTGTGGGCGCAGACATGTGGCTGGTGGCAGGGCCGCTGGTGGTGCTTCTGCACCTGCCTGTGCCGACCCGCGCCCGGTTGCTGCGGCATGGGCTGTTGGACAGATTGATCCAGCAGGTGATGGCGTTGCTAGTGGTGCTCCCGCATGTGCCGGTCAGCGACTCGCCGATGCTGCCGCAGCCCGTGGGCATAGGATTGACAGCGGTGCCGGTTCTGCAGCCACTGGTGCCAATGGACAGAGTGCTTCTGCTGCCGGGCGGAGGGCTGGAGCTGGTTGGCGGCGAGATGATGTTGTTGGAAGCTGGCGAGTTGCGGTTGCTGCAACTGGTGCCCATGCTGGAGCTTCAGGGTCGGAGCCGGGCCTAAGTGCATCGGGTGTTCTATCCCCGTCGCGGGGGGGATGTTACACTTGCGCTCCGTGTGGCATACGGTTTGCTGGGCGTAAATGGCGCTCTAATTTCGCCAGACACACGAACATGTTCATAACTGGCAATGGCCCCTCTACTTCCGCACACCGTCGCCAAGCTCGCCACCTTACGACCTCCTCTCCGGCCTTGTTTTCCCTTTGTGCCTCGGGCGACCACCTTCTATCTGCCACCCAAGCTCGCCCTCTTACCGCTCCATGCCTACACTGTGTAGCTGCTCCCGTTTCTCCAATGTTGCCCCACGACTATGCTGGCAGCTCCCGGCCGCCACTCATTGGACCACGCTCCCTCCGAATAGCTGCCACCCCTCCCCGCCCTGATTGGGGTGGCCTCCCCCCCTTGGCTCCACTCCCTTCCCCACCCCGGGCCGAACCGGAGCTTTTCCCCCTCACTCCCCCCCCTACACATGATGGACCCCCGATACCTCGTGGACAAACTTTTATGCCCTCATCTGCCGCTGCACTCCGCCGAGAGGCTGCTCTCCGATCCCCCCCTCGGGCTGCTACTTCTGCCTCATGGTGCTCCGACAACGACCCGGTCGCTTGTCTACTTGAGTTCAGACTTGTCACTACGGCCCGAGGGGTTTGTGCGACAGCGAGAGACGACCTACGTTCTGCCCTACAAGACACCCTCGAATATGCGACCTCCCTTCCCTCAACGGACTCTCGGGTTGCGGGAGCTTTTTTGGCAATTCAACTCTTTGGCGGCCTCCTCCTCCGACCGTTCCCGGCGGCGGCCGGTGCTCGCATCCGCTCCCTGGTCCAACGTCGAGTCCGTCTCTGGTGCTCTACGTCCGGAGAGGACGGACTCACGGGCATTGACACCCTTCTACGTGATATTCGAGATGGAGGTGAGCTTGCACGTGCGTGCCCGGGAGCTTCTGTGCCTAGACGCCCCGGCGGTCGCGGCCGGGGTGGGGGAGGCTCTCGCCGTCGCCGGGCCCTGAACACTCAACGGGAGCAACACCACCCACCGACTCGCCTCTCTGAAAGTGACCTCCGACGCCGTGCTGCCTTCCGTCGGGCCCGCGAGCTGGTGGAAGTTGGCCAGTTGCGACGGGCCCGGATGGCCCTAGACGGAGCCGACTTCGGAATGGTGGAGGACGCGGACGCGGCTTTGGCCGCTCTTCAGCGGTTGCATCCTCCTCCCGGTACTCCCCATCCAGACTGTGATCTCCCCGACCCCCTGCCCCCCCCGGCGCGCCCACCCCTCACGTATTTAGATGACAGTGACAGCCTCAAAATATGGGAGGAGTCTATGCTCCTTGTCTTGAGAAAAGCACCTCGCTTGTCAGCCCCCCACGTTGATGGTTGGCGATGGGAACATGTCCGTAACTTGAATGTTCTGGCATGGCGTAAGTGGGTTAACCGCTACTCGACGGGAAACATTCCCGAGGCTGCGGCGGACTTTCTGGCGAGTGCGACCGGGTGGGCTCTTCACAAGCAAACTGGGGTTGACCGCGACGCCACTCACCTTCGACGCCGCACGCTCCCCCTGCGGTTTACGGTGTTAGGGGGCGCCTATACGAGCAGTGTGTGTTGTAAGTAATACCGCATACGTATTAGTTGCAGATAGCTACTGTAAGCTATTCTAGATATGATTAGTACATGTCTAGATCGGACATACCGATAAACTGTTTGACTCGGTACAGAGCTGTCGCTAGGCTACAGCTCTAACACTTCTGTTGTCCCGACACCACGCCTGTAGGCTGGTTGTCGCCTTAACTGTTCCGTTTGCGGGACTGTGACTGTAACTACGTTTGCGTACGTTATCTTCCACACTAACTGTGTTTGCATGGTTCAATAAGTTATGGGCCCCCGCCTCACGTCACTCACGCGCGACAACCTGGTTCGGCGAGCTGCGATCGACAGCTCTCCCGCAGAAGGCAAGTTTCTATAGACACCTAGTACTTTCAACTTGTAGTCGACGGTATCGCCAGTATAAACTGCGATTTTAAAACCCGCCACCACCCTCTTAAGTCAGCCACCCGCCGGAGATAGCCAACCACCCACACCGACGCACTCGTCGTGTGTGGACAAGGTGCACACATGTCCAAGCTGGAGAACGGGGGGGTGCACTGTCGGGTGAGTACGCATCCACAGGTTGCACGCTAGCCGTAGCTTACCTTTTTTATTTTCATATTAGCTTAGCGACTAGGCCATCAGCGCAGCGCTCCACCTGTCCTGGCCTTGGCCTCGACTTGTGCCCCACACTGGGTGGAGGATACAGAGAAGGTGCTCTGAGACACCCCGGGGCTACATGCCGAGGGGTCGGCGGGCATCAGGCCGTCTCTTTGCATACCGCTGTTAGGCACGAGTCCGGCTAGCGGTTTTTACCGCTGCCTGTTTTTAATCCAACCCTTTCTTTTTCGCCCTCTGTCGAAATGGCGCAGAAAAACCCGCCCGTTGCACATGTTGATTCCCCTGACCCATGCTCTCAGCAGAGCACTGTCGTTCAACCCCCGGACACTCTCGCACTGCTCGTTGCGCAAACGGCGCACTTAACAACTCGCCTCGACTCGCAGTCGGCCGAGGGTGCTGTTGTTGCTGCGGGTGCTAATCCGCACCCCCCTGTAGCTCAGCGCCGCCACAATGCTCCCTTCGAACCCGTCCGGGACAGCCACAACGGTCACCCCCCGGACACTCTCGCACTGCTCGATGCGCAGGTGGCGCACTTAACAGCTCGTCTCGACTCGCAGTTGGCCGAGGGTGCTGTTGCTGCTGCGGGTGCTAATCAGCACCCCCCTGTAGCTCAGCGCCGCCATGATGCTCACACCGAACCCGTCCGGGACAGTCGCGACGGCCACACCCTCCACCTGCAGAGCACTGTCGATACTACCCAGGGTGTCCTCGAGCTCCTCCGTGTGCAACTGACGCGCCTTGAAGCGTATCTCGACTCGCGGTCGGCCGCCATTGCTGCTCTCCCTACTGCGGCTGCTATATCGCACCCCCCTGTCGCTCAGCGCCGCCACGATGCTCACCTCGGACACTTTCGGGACAGCCACGTCGTGCACACCCTCCCCCTGCTTGTGCATCCCCAGCCTGGCTACGCCCCACAAGACGCACAGTCAGCCTTGTCTGCTGCTACCGCTGCAACTCCTGTTGGCGACCCCGCCGTCGCACAGCGCCGCCTCGATGCGCACCGCGAGCCCTCGCGCCCCAAACTCGTAGGTGAACACTTGCAACCTCCCCCACCACCCCCCAAATACCCCCCCGCTGATCCTGCCCTACACGACATCGCATTTGAACAACTCCCGCCACCCCCTCCCTACCCCCCCGTTGGATATGCCCCTCACCACCCCATACCTCTCATCCCGGAGACGCCCTCTCACGGCGTCCCCCCCTCCCGTGAACACCCGCATTCATACGCCCCGCCGCCTCCCATGGCCGGCCGCTCTCCCTTTCCCGGTGTCCCACCTCTTCTTCCCTTCCATGGACATCATTCTTCCCCAGCCCAGCGTGGCGACCACACTCCCGGTGGCCGTCGTCGCCCAACCGTTGACCCCATAGTCATCGGGCGACCGACACACGCAACCCCCGCCTTTGACCCAGACGTCCACCCCAGTCTCTTGGGCAGCCCCCACTATGCCCCCGTCTGCACGCGCCCCGCTGTCTCCACGGTCTTGCGCATCCTTGGCTCCGCCCATGCCTCACCCACGGAGGCACATTGGCGCGCTCTGCAAAAGGGCCTCCGCTCCCTTCATGGCACCATCCACATGCGCCTGACGTTGGGGGGGGGGGCTGGACCACAGCCTCCAACTCACAGGCTTTGCCGACGGTGACATGCTCACCAAACTCCTCCCAGGTCATGCACTTGCAAGACGCCGAAGTGCGATCCTTGGAGGACAAGACCCAACGCAACGCTTCATCCCATAGCTACCTGCAGGGGGAGTGTTGTAAGTAATACCGCACACGTATTAGTTGCAGATAGCTATTGTAAGCTATTCTAGATATGATTAGTACATGTCTAGATCGGACATACCGATAAACTGTTTGACTCGGTACATAGTTGTCGCTAGGCTACAGCTCTAACACTTCTGTTGTCCCGACACCACGCCTGTAGGCTGGTTGTCGCCTTAACTGTTCCGTTTGCGGGACTGTGACTGTAACTACGTTTGCGTACGTTATCTTCCACACTAACTGTGTTTGCATGGTTCAATAGTGTGCCGTTTCGATAACCCTAGGCACACTACCTAAGGCAGCCTATCGATAATTGGGTACCGACTAGGGGAGGGTTTGGTCGAACACATGGATCGAGTCGCCGCTCCGCAAAAGATGGTGGTTACGAAAATATCTATTCGAAAACCCTCCGTACCGGGTTTTTCCGGCGGCGGATAATTCTGTGGACCTCCGTTGCCAAACCGTGTCGCTCCTCCGGCTGCGACCCTCCACCGGGCTGCGTAGCTTCTCGCCTCGAGTCACACAAGGGAGCTCGAGTCCCACCGGGCTGGTCGGCTGCCATCGACGCCATGTCATGGCGCTGCTTTCCGGCTGTCCGCCACCTTATCCCAACGCCCGCCGCCAACTCAGATCCGTCCTTACCCTCGTCGCCGCAAAATGACCCCTCAAATACAAGTCCCGCACGTATACATGAGGGTATGTAAGGAGTATCAAGCCTTGTAAAGAAACACCGGACTAGCCGAGCGAGAGATGTTGACGGTGGTGTACATATGATATTTTCAAAACCCCACCGTACCGAGGCTTCCCGGCAGTTGTAGATCACGTGGATCGTAGTTGCCGATTTTCATCCCGCCTAGCCCCCAACCGTGCCAGGCATGGCACGGCTATAGCGCTACCAACGATCATCACGTAGAGGTGGCGGTGAGTGCCGACGGGCATGCGAGCGCACCCCCCTCCGTGGCCGCCGCCGCTGCGCCGCCGGCGGGCGCCGCAGTTCCGTCCATTAGGTTGAAGACACGCGTCGTGCCCAACTTATGAGAAGCTTGCTTTTCATCCAAACATGGTTAACTGAGCACCGGATTAGCAGTTCGTAAATCACGTGCGACGCAAAAAGTCCGTTAAGATCCGTGTCGATCCAACTCGAAAGAAATTTCGCAAACCGTCGAAGAAGTAACACGTTGTACGTTGGCGAGTCGAGCTAGGGTCTTGACCTTGGACTTGAGAGTTTGAAGTGAAGTACGAATTCCTATGACAATAAGTCAAACACCGTAGCTCAGTTGACTAATCCAAACGTTAGATGTCCACCATCATAAGCTTTTTTGTCGACCTTGGTTCGAATCAGCATGCAAGCTTCGGTGAGGTCCGTCAACATGGCGGTAGTGTTCGAGAAAGAACATGTCGAAGCGTAGCGATGGACTTTGTAGGTTCGTATGTTGGTACATGTACCGATGGGAGTTTATTAGGTAAAATAGGAGTTATAGTCGGGGCTGACTCGTGAAATTCGCATTTAGTGTCGATTGACCACAACTGAAGAGACCATGGAGTAGGCGTCACGACCTCTTGCTTAGTCGGGCGGTCGACCACTGACTAGAGAGAAAAAATTGTGTCCTCACAGGAGAGCTCATATGGTACAGCTTCTAATGTCGAGTAAGCTCATAGAACTTAGCCCATTTCGGTATAACAAACACAACCATCGGAGATGTCGGAGTTGTACGCCTACAACTCTTGAAATGGCGTGCAATCTATTCAGGCAGCTCCCACGGTGGATCAATGAACACCCTCTCTCCACTCAAGTCTCCATGACAAAGTCACTCGGCGAAAATCAAGGTAAGTCGCCGTAAGAATTAAGAACCCTTGTCGTACTCACAACCCTCCAATGTGAAGTCAAATTGTGCGTGCAGAGGCTAGAAAACATAGTCAATTGATATCCAATCAGTCGAACGTTTGGTTGTTACAAGTCTACGAATTTTTCTCAGCTTGTTGTGCTGACAATGTCTTGCTACTTGGTTTGCATGTGTCGCAATTGAAGTCGATGAAGGTCTCGAGGTTGTACCATGCGCCTCTGTCGCTCACAATGTTTCACGATGGCAAGAAGATGTAAGCAAGTGCTCTAGCTCATCCGACGAGCAACCATGCCACCATCATTTATTAAGCTTTTTGGGCGTGTCGATCGACTCCTTGACCTTCAACTCAAGGTAGTGGAAGACACGATGCCCCTTCTTGTGACACTTGAAAGGAAGTCCCTACTCCAAGTGTCATTTACGCTCCTC
This sequence comes from Tetraselmis chui, assembly GCA_026401115.1. NCBI lineage: Eukaryota > Viridiplantae > Chlorophyta > Chlorodendrophyceae > Chlorodendrales > Chlorodendraceae > Tetraselmis > Tetraselmis chui. The sequence continues at coordinate 137,098 of JAPMLY010000282.1, forward strand.
GACAGTTAGAGCAACAAAATGGCGGTGTAGTAAATTCGGCTATTGTTTGAAGAAGCTCGTCCTATGCCTCTTCGATTGTTACGGCCACGTCCTCGACCAAAGACTTCACCACGCTCAAGTCGCTTGGAACCTTTAGCGTCGGGGTTGTCAAGTGGACGCTTCTAGGTAAGTGTTGTAAGTAATACCTTTTACTTACTAGTTGCATATAGCTAATGTAAGCTATTCAAGATATGATTAGTACATGTCTAGATCGGACATAACGATAACATGTTTGATTCGGTACATAGTTGTCGCTAGGCTACATGTCTCACACTTATGTTGTCCCGACACCACGCCTCGGAATGGTTGTCTCTGTGACTGTCCTATTTGCGTGACTGTGACAGTAACTACGTAAGAGTTAGTTATCTTCCATACTGAACGTGCCTACACGGTTAAACAAGTTATGGGCCCCCGCCTCAAGTCACTCACGCGCAACAACTTTGTTCGGCGAGCTGCGACCGCCGACTCTCCCGCAGAAGTTGCTCGAGGACGGCCGACAGCCACCCACACCGACGCACTCGTCGCGTGTGGACATGGTGCATAAAAGTCCAAGCTGAAGACGGGGGATGCGGCGGTGCGCACTAGTGGGTGAATATTCATACACAAGGTGCACGACAGCCCTAGCTTAAAATAGTATGTCATTCTACCTGTCTCTAGCGAGCCAACAATCAGCGCGACACTCCACTTGCGATGGTCGTGGCTGCTACTCGTACCCCACATTGGATGGAGGACACATAAAGTGCACTTTGAGACGCCCCGGGGCATCAGGCCGAGGGGCCGTCGGGCAGCATGCCGTCCCTCTGGAACCATTGTTAGGCAAGAATGCGGCTAGTGGTTCTTACCACTGCATGTCGCTACCTACTCGTCGCCGCCGCCGTTCCCTATGGCACCCAAACAGCACACAACATGACCACTTGTTGACACCCTTGACGACGGTGAGGACTAGTCCTCCCGTCAGAGCATTCGGGACTCCCCACCCCCCCCCGGATGCACTCTCGCTCGTACTCGAGTAAATGGCGCTTATATGGACGCACATGCGAAGAGACTGCCGCTTTGCGCCACCGCGACGCTCTGCGCGACGCACCTCATGTCTAGACCCAACCTCATGTCCCGCTTGCACCCCCACCACCACACCCATATTTCAACCCCAACGAGCCCCCGCCCGTCCCACATTTCTCTCTTGGCGAGCCCTACCAGCGGCGCTCTCTTGGCGCCCCATCAGCATTGTTCGGCGGCCCACAGCCTCCACATGGCCAGCCCCACAACCCAAGTGCTCATCCATCATTTTCTTCTGACCAGCCAGCCTCCAATGCCCATCGTGGGGGCAGCGGTGGACGTGGGGGCCGCCGTCTCACCATCAACCCGGTGGTCATCGGCCGCGCCGTCCACGAGGCCACCGGTTTCGACAAGGAGTCACTCAACCGCTCCATGAAGATGACGGTTACCACCATGGGACCAAATAGTGACTTCAAGCCGTGGAAGAGGAACTTCCTCACCTTCTTGACCCTGAAAGCAGCGTACCTCATCCCACAGCGGGAGTCATCCTAAACGGGAGTCATGAGTCTGGCTCGATGAAGCGGCACAATCGTACGCGCACGCTATGCCGCTGCATGCCACCAGCGAGAACAAGCGCGCTGACCAAGCTGTCAAGTGCATCTCCGCTGCTCGCCCGGACTGCGCCACTGCTGCTTGGGATATCTTGTGCGAACGTGTGGATGGTCGCTCTTTCGCACGCTCCCTTTCGATGCTTGACAACCTCATGCTTCGCCAACGCCCGGGCGAGTCGCTTACGGAATGCGTCCACTTCATGCGTCAGACCTTTGCCGACTACAACGAGACATGCGAGATGATAGATGCCTACGCTGCCATTCATCCTCACAACCTGGGACTCCTCATGCTCCGCGACATTTCCAGCACCTGGCCACCTGCCACTTCGGCCATGCCAAGTAGTGTGTCATCAACGCGTTCGACACAGACTGCCTCCTCGCCGCGGACGAAGTGATATCCAGCATCCTCCACATGGCTTGGACGAGGAACTTCCGGCTCCGGTATTGGCAGCCACTTATAACCCTGCCCCTCCCATCTCTATTTTTGTCGCTGCTGGTCGCGGTTCCAACAACGGACGTGGCAACAACCCACGTGGCACTCGCGGCGGCCGTGGACTGCCCAACAAAAGCAGCGCATGTGGCAGTCTGAACCACATCTTGTCATCGTGCACATCATCGGATGACGTACTTCTGAAGTAGACCTTCGCTAGACGCAAGATGGTCATCCAAAAGTATGGTACCCGTGGCGGCTTTGCCTCTGCTCACGTTGCAAGGCTGAGCGACGTCCCCATTGACGACCTTGACGCTATGCTTACCCTCGAGGAATACACGGACAAATTTGATGACACCGAGCTGAGTGTCCCCTTCGCCCATATCGCGCTCTCATCCTCCATCGCCCCTGGTCGTGACCTCTCCGAGTGTTGGGTGGTTGATTCCGCGTGCTCGATAAACTTAACCGGGTTTCGAAGTGATTTCGTTACGTTCGATCCGCCCTCCACTCCCTCTCGCGTTGGCGGGGTCGGTGTTGACGTTAATGGCAGTGGCACAGTGCGGATTTCCATTCTCTTGGCGTCTAGTCAAACCATTCACCGCATTGTTCATGCGTTGTACACCCGTGACCTCTAATCTCGCTCCGCTTTGCACATTGGCCGACTCCTCAGTGCCAGTTGGATGCAAGCACATAGCGGTTGTGAATTCATTTTTTCCTACTGACTCTAATAATGGACTGATCATGGTGCCCACATGCATGGGTGTGCTAAAGCCGTCCGGCAACGGTCTCTACCTCCTGCCCCACCAGCCATAGCTGCCCCCAAGCCCCCCAGCGGAACCACCGCATAGTGCCGGTTTCCGTGTTGCTGTCATTGCCATGTGCGACCCGGTATTGTGGCACCGCCGGTTTGGACATCTTAATATGCAGAGCCTCCATGCCCAACACACCCATGGTGTCCCAACCAAACCGGCATTAGCCAACTCTATAAACAATGTTTCTTGCGATTCATGCTTGTTCCACAAGGCCAATCTTGCACCACGCAACACCACTACTTGCACGAAACCATCCCACCCCCTGTTGAATCTTTCCTCAAACACTTGGGGTCATGTGAATGTCCCATCCCCCCATGGCATCCGCTATTGCCTACTCGTCATCGATCACCACACACACTACATGTGGGTGCGGTTCTTGAAGTCGAAAGATGATACGTGCTCAGAGCTGGAAAACATCGTGCTAGAACTGCGCCACTTACATGCACGGCATCATTCTCAGTCCGGCGCTTTTGCCCCCGTTATCAAGTTTGACTCGGACTCTGTTTTTGAGGCTGCCCCGACCCGGCAGATATGTGCTCGTATGGGATTCGGTGTACATTTCTCATCCACCTATGCCCACCACATGCTCGGCAAGGCCGAACGACCCTAGCGCACAATCCGTGACAATGCATCTTCGATGCTTCACAACATGGCCGTCCCAAACTTCATGTGGTCGTGCGCTGTCAGCACGGTTGTGTACCTGCGCAATTGTACATACAGTCGCTCGGTAGATCTTACCGGCGGCGTTCCACTCACACTCCTTCGTCGTCGGCGCCCGACGCCTCCAATTTTGCGTATTCAGATGCATCGTCTTCGCCAAGGTGCCCAAGAAGTTGCGCCGTAAACTAAGTGAAAAAGCGTTCCGTGGCGTCATGGTTGGCTACCCACCTAACGCCCATGGTTACCGCATCTACACCCCATAGACCCGCCGCATCACCACATCGGTCAATGTTGTTTTCCAAGAGAACACCCCAAGCTTCGGCGCGCGCCTCCCTGCTGACTCGGCCATCGCACATGCCTCTTATGCCGACGAACTCCAGGATACATCCCTCACCTCTCACCCTCTCGACAGCCTTCCCCATATCTCGACCCCGCTCTCCGAACCTAATTCCACTCAGTAGGCCGACCGCCCATCCCGCCTCCGGTCTCATCCCCTCCGCTACGGCGACCTCGTGGCTCACATGTCCGACTACCCGCCGGTTCTTGTCATGGTGTGTTGTGACCCTTAACTTGACCCCTTCTTGATCCGTCGACTGATCCATGCATGGCCAGCCTTCGCCTCTTCCTCGCCGTTGCGGCCGCACGCGATCTTGAAATATGTCAACTTGATATCGACACTGCGTTTATTAACGCTCCCATCAAAGAGGACGCGTACATCCGCCAACCCCTTGGCTTCTCCGATGCCACGTCTGAAGTGTGTCATCTCAAACGCTGCCTCTACGTCATGAAGCAATCCCCTCGCGAGGTCGACATGCTCCTGCGTGCATGGCTTGTCGATACGGGTGGCAACAATGCGTTTCCGACCCATGCATCTACATCTTCCGCGCTGGTCACGTCGTCGCTATGGTCGCACTCTACGTGGGCGACATTCCCGCAGCGTGCAAGGACGCTACTTGGCTCACGTCGTTTAAGACTCAACTTGGTGCTCGACTCATCACGATCAAAGACTTGGGTGAGCTCTCACAACTCCTCAGGATGCACATCACCCGCAACCGCTCAGCCCGCACCATTTCGTTGGACAAGTCCAAATACCTCCGCAACGTCATCGTCAAGTACGGCATGACCGACTATAAGCCATCGTCCTTCCCAATGGACCCCGGCTTCCTATCCGGCATGGCACACATGGCCTCCCCTCCCCTTACCGGAGTTGCGAAGGACGTCTATCCTAGCCTCCTCGGCAGCCTTCAATACGCGGCCGTCTGTACGCGTCCTGATGTTACCACGGAGTTGAGCATCCTTGGCTCCCCCCATGCCAATCCCACGGACGCTCACCTGCATGCCCTGAAGAAGGTCCTTCGCTACCTTCATGGCACTCTTAACCTGCGCCTGACGTTGGGGGGGAGGTACGGACCACAGTCTCCAAGTCACATGCTCTGCCGACGCAGACTACGCAAAGGACAACAACACTCGGAAGTCCCGTTCGGGCTATCTCTTTACACTATGACGTGGACCCATCAGCCGCAAGTCTGAGCAACAAGCGTGCGTCGCCCATTCCACTTGTGAAGCTGAGTATTACCATGCGGTTGGCACCACCAAGGAGGGACTCCACCTCCGACAGCTTATAGGGGATATCTTCGACGCCCTCATCACCGGCACCACAACCATATGGGCGGACAACCAAAGCGGCATTGCACACTCCCAAAATGCTCTGGTCAGTGAGAAAACCAAACACATCGGTCTAAAGTGGCACTTCCTTAAGGACCACGTGGAACATGGGACAATCAAGTTAAGATATCTCCCCACTTACCAAATTGTGGCTGACATGTTCACCAAACCTCTACTAGGACCAACCCTT
>JAPMLY010000282.1:147500-259529 GCA_026401115.1 Tetraselmis chui
AAGGCAGTAAGCAACACTTAATCAAAATATGTAGCCTTCATATCATTGATTGGTATACGACTACCACTACCTCTTAAGGGCTGGGCGGCTTCTGCAAATCATTGCGTGTGGTGAGGGCTTGGTTGCTCGTTTCATATTCCCATTTGCTGTTTCGCAGTTTAATCTTGCGCAGTTTTTAAGACGAGTCTTTATTATTGCTTTCATGGCAAGTTGGATTCCTATCTCCGTGACGCTTTGCAGGAGGACAGTGCTGATGCTGTTATGTGCTTTCTTGCTTTATGGGCTTCGACCCGTTTATTTTCCCCATTTATTTCCTGTTTGATGGTTTCCACAGTCTATATTGTAATCAAGTATTTATTTATTTCGGACTTTGCGGGGGACTTTACCGCTTAATCGAATCTCTGATGCTGAAACACGAGACGCAACGCCTTCGTCATGCACTCGATAGAAGCAGGCAAGCCAAGTGTTTGTACCACGGCCGTAGCTACGTGGTAATGCTTGCCGCCGTCGCAGAGCATGCTGGCACTCGCCATGCGCAGATGCTGTTGCTGCTTGTATGTCGGATTCTCGGCCGGGAAGCGCCCGTCGCAAAAACTAGCACCAGATTGAAGGCTGTAGCGATTACGTACTGAGCTTGCTGCATCACTGCTGTGGCAAGCTGGTTGTAGTCGGCACATTCCACGAAGTCGCTTGCGTATATGCGTGCGCGAGCTCGTGCATCCCATCCACACGCACGCAGCCACCCCCAGAAGGCCATAACCTTTCCTCGAGCCGGTTCGCGGATATTCGCCGCTCGACACAGTGACCCAAGGCCGGGCAAGAATCCCACGACATTGAAATTTTAGGTGGCGTGGGTTTGATGCGGAACAGGTGCGTGTTTTGGACACTCGCAGCTTTCGTATGGGCAGTGATGGGGCTGCCTGTGGGTGGTCTTGCCGCGTTTTAGTACATTCCATAGTTATTCACCGCATCGCTCGTTTGGGCAGTGGCGGAGGCGTCGTTACGCGCCAGCTCTGATTTTTATTGCTCTTTTTTAGCGATAAAGACGTTAAGTACTTTTTTGGTGGATCCCCCCTCTATGGACGCCAGGACATCCGGAATATATACGGACACAATATATTTGGATTCCGTGGTCCTTTTGTCGCTCTTGCCCTTTTGTTCCTCCCATTTTCCTGTAATCCATAAGTCAGGACATCCGGCCGGAAAAGGGAAAGAGGGGGGGCAGACACGGAAAGAGTGACAATAAAGCCGCGATTCGTATTAGAGGAAGATTCTTTATTCTGTATCTTCCCCCGAGAATAATGGATTTATACCCGATTCGTATTAACAAGATGGGAAGAAAAATCTTCAATCTTGCTTTTTTCCATCTCAGATACTGGCAAGATTCCGGAATCTCGGTTTGGAATCTTGCCATATGGATTATTCTGCTTAGGCCGAATATTACCCGCATCATGTACAGAAAATATCCGTGTGTTGGTATGTGTCGGAGGGTGTTGGTATGTCGTCGTTGCCCCATCATCCCTTTCCCACCCGCGCCTTCCGTAGTTCTCGGAGGAAACGTTCTTGTATCTATCCATATCACTTCCCACCTTTCATGTCCCACTTCTTTACATTTGCCCGCAGGTTCAGGATCCCTTGGGGGCACTTCTAACGATCCGCGGTGCCCGTGGAACTGGAAGGTTTGCGAGGCGGTATGCGCGGTGGGCGCGGCGCTTGCGGCATCGGTACATATGAAAGTACCCGTAATAATACACATAATCTTACCTGTGAAATACGAATTGGGTCCCAGCCGCCACCCAGATTCGGCGTAGAATCTCAAACTGTACGGGATACCGGAATCTTCCACCGGCGAATCTTCCTCTAATACGAATCGCGGCTTAATTATAGGAGAATAATAGTAGAGAGTAATGAAATCTAACATACTGCAGATGGAAGTACCCGTAGCACTGTGCCACTATCGCTGCATATCTAAAACGCATGATTGATGTGCACAGTGGGTCAAACAGGCCTCAGCGGTGTGACCACATTGTTTAGCTTAAATGTGTGTGTGTGTGTGTGTGTGTGCGCGCGCGCGCGGGTACGTCTTCAACTACTGCGCATCGCTAAGATGGGGATGGTTATTATTTCAATTGATTAACATAAATTAGAGACATTGTGTTTGTCTGCGTGTGTGAGTAAGAGAGAGGGGGAAAAAATAGGAGAGAGAGAGGGGGGTGTGTGTGGCAGTCGTCAGAAATCTGAGCACCATTCAATCACAACTATAGGCCTCTATGTATGCATATTACTCGTTTGTTCCCGGGATTTTCTATGTAGTAAGTATTCTGGCAGTCTGCGGTACGGTCGGAAACTGTAGGTGTTTCGCTGCCGCCTGACGATTACGCTCCACAATGTGTTACAAGTCATCGGCCGCTGTGTAGTATGTGTGTGTCTATGTAGCCAGCCTCCTGTGCCGTATCACCAACGGCTTGATTGGATTCGGTACGACGATTTTGTCGAGATGGGTCGGAAAATACCAGTGGATGAAATACCAACCACTTCCGTGGTTCAAAAGTAGCGATAGATTTATTATCCATGTTACTGCGTCCATACGATATCGCTACCTTGCCCACCTTGACAGCCAGCTCTCCAGTACGCACCCGTGCCCCCCCCCCCTTCGCCGTCGTTGCACTGCAATCTCCCCTCGCCCTGTCGCTCAGACTCTTTTGTGCCGGTACGGGTACGGTGTCGTGGCTCCTTGGGCCTCCGGACTTCCGGAGTATTTATTTTGATCGTATGTGAGCCAGTACTTCACAGCAGTATATGTGTAACCTTTAACTTTTCCCGAATATATAAAATAGCCATAATATTTTTCATGCCCAGCCTTGGTGGCCTCCACTGCTTCTTCTTGTAAGAGTTTGATTACATTTTTTATGCCCAACAGACCCACTCGCAAAAAGCCGAATAAAAGTAGAACTTGGGTTTATTTATGGATTATTTTCTAGATTATGGGTAATTTTCACTTATGTAATTCTTATGATTGCATGTTTTTCTAGTTTAGAAACATAGTTTTTTCCCCTCCTCTCCTGCACTTTTTGCAATTGTGCTTTTGTAAACAAACACATTCAAATGAATTAAGCATTGTTTAAGCATGCTTGACGGCTTATGTTAGTGACAAGCATATTGCAACGACGTATATCTGAAATCGATATTAAAGTCATGCCCTAATTGATTACTTCATTTCTCGATATACAATGATATACACTAATAGTACCTAATCTGATATTGTGGACGACGAGCCTTCAAAAGTGGTGCTAAAATCGGCGTGCGCTATTGGCCACAATAATGTGGTTGCTAGAGTATTAAGCTATTATTGAGTTGATATTGCAGAGCAACGCAATTTCCATCGAAACTGATGTGGCAACTGAATCAATCAATCAATCGACAGGTCATTCGGCGCAAAATATGCCGAGAAATATGTTTACAATAAGAATATGGTTGATGACTCTCATACTGCTTTGCCGTACATAGTACGGGATCACGCGAGGCAAGCCAAGCGGACTGTTTCAAACAGCGACACCCTGTTATTGACAAAACGTGTGTGTGTGTGTGTGTGTGTGTGTGTGTGTGTGTGTGTGTGTGTGTGTTTGTGTGTGTGTGTGTGTGTGCCCACAGCCTCAGCGGCAACAGTTGCGGGCCGAGTTACGGGCGACAGCTTGAATGACGGCGGGGCGGTCACTTCACCCGAGAATCAATTTACACCGGGAGTGATCTATGATAGCACTGTTACCGCTGGAACTGTCACACTCTCCGATGGCAGCCTCCTTAAAAGTGGGGGAAATGTCATCGCAGCTGGTGATGCAGCCACTGCAGCGATAACCACATTTGTTTCAAACGGTGGCAGCAGTATCCCGGGCGACGAATCATCAACCGGATCCCCCATTTTCGGAGTGATTGACATTTCAACTGGCAGTAGCGCTAGTGCTAATGCAAGCTCTGCGGTATCAGCCAGTTTCGTCACTGACGGGACGCTGACGGCCACTGCCGAGGGCGAGCGGAGAATTACAAGCCCAACGGCAGCAGTGGGCCCGGAAAGTACATTGCGAGAATCGGAAATCGAAACTACCGCAGAAAGCATCGCAGCAAATGGGACAATCAAAGGCACCGTTTTGACTGATGACGGAGTTCCCGTCGCTGCGTCTGTCGGAAACCTCACAACCGATGGAACGACGATATTTGAGGACACAATATTACTTTCTGGTGATTCAAAGAACGCTCACAGCGTGGCGGCAACTGCTGATGGTTTAACTGCTGCCGCTTTGTCGTCTTCTACCGGCGCCACTACCTCGGCGGGCGACGTGCTCACTGTCAGCGGAGACGGGCTGACTATCGGCAAAGGGGTCACCGTTGGACCTGGCTGGGGACTGAATTCCAATGCATTTATGGCGGTCTCGGCCAGTGTCACAGTGGATATGACTCAGCACAATGGCAAGATTCTCTCCGTTACAGGGTCCGGGTCAGCTGTTGACGTTCAGTTCATTCCATCGGATGTGGGTTTAGTGGATATCAGGGTGGTTGGCGATATAGTTGGAGCTGACCTTACGTTGTCCTGCCCGACCAGCACCATGGCAGGCGCGGTGACTAATTCTCTGGGTGGAACCGTAACTCCGGTGATATCGAAGGACCGTGTGGTTGTTGTTGAGCCGAAGGCAGGGTCTATGTTGAGGGTGATTGTCAACGGGGTGAAATGTTTCATATCTGGCAATACCCTTGGCGAAGTGTTAGCGATATAGCCTACGACATAGTTTACCTTTAATAATTTCCTTAAGCTTGGCGATATTGTCAAGTTGTTTTTCCCATTTCAGCAACTACGATCGACAAATTTGGGGAAACCACCATCGGGCGTGGAGTTGGGGCGTCGTCTGTGTCCTTGGCCATGGAAACGCATGGTTTATTTGTTGACGAAGTCCGCAGTCATTGTTTTCCATCGACCCCATTGTTCCCGCGCCACGTCAGTGAGGAGTTGGGACGCAAGTTGCGCCGTTCTTGTCGCTGCCCAACATTGAGGAAATTTGCTCGCCTTGATGTAGCTGGGTTGGCGCAAACATGTATAAACATTTTCATTTTATGATCACGTTCACATGTTCATATAAAAGCGACCGTTACAAATGAGCGAGACTGACGGACTCGTAGCTAAGTAATATTTTTAAAAGGGATGATGACTACGTTGTTATGAATTCAGAAGCACCGAAACATCCCAGCATTCCCTGTTTAACTTTTAACCGATTGTTAATTTTATTCACACGTTTGCACGTTTAAAGGTCGGTTACAAATAAGGCCACACACGTCAGAGCCAACTAAGTTGATACCACCGCGAGTGAAGTGTCCGTATATTGAATTTATTTATTGGATTCAAAGTCATGCGCATATTCATTATTTGGCGGACCGCAACAAATACAACAATAAAAGACAACGTTAATTCGAAAACGTGCAATACTTTATGAGCTTACATGCTGAGATTCAGACCACGATCCTCGCCTCCGGCCTCTTGCAACGACATCCCGTGGTGATTTGAGAATCCGATGCTCCAGCTCCGCGTTTCATGTGCGATTACCGCACGAAAGACGTCGCACGAGTGCTCGGGATCTGCGCCTCTAACTTGGCGATGCATGTCGTTTCCGACGGTACAAATGCTAACCCACTCCGCCGTGGTATTGCGGAGATCTGCGGGGCTCCCCGTGGATGACTGTTTTACTCATGCCGCTTATGATTGCTTGCGACTGGCATGCGCGCCCACCCGTATACTCTTCCGTTGACCGTGTGTTGCTTGCCATGTAAGTTGTACCCCCCAACGGCCCGGGCACTCCTCAATTATGTAGTAAGTAGGGAATACCTCCGCAATTCCGCTCTGCGCTTGAGGGTGACATAATTCCGCGGAGACAACAAACCGTTAGCCGGTCGACGAGAGTACAATAGTAAGGAATGTCTCCACGGCCATTGATCATATCAGTTTCTTGACGTAATATTCTTCTCAAGCACATAGCGAAATGATTTTCCAAATTGCTTCCACATCGAGCATTTAGGTCGAGCCCGTTAAAACAAATAATGTCATCTTATTTCTTTCGGATTTTCTAGTCATGTCTCGGGAATCTATGAGGTCGCAAATCAAATACACGATTTACAATTTTTATAGCGATGTCTAAATGTTTAGGCCCCTGATGCCGTTTAAGCAATTGTCGTCGATGTATTAAGGCTAGGGATCGATGGTATCTTCGATATTTTACGAGCGTATTTCGCTGCGATTTCGGGTATGTTTCGCATCCGGAGTTTCCGAAATCACCTCGAAATACGTCGATATAGTCCGGATGATATCATCGATCCCTAGCCTTATGATGTATGTATCGTTATCCCAAACGGTTTGGATAACCACGTTGTGACAGTTTGCCTAGAGAACAAACTGCGTAGCAATTAATTTCGGTTAATGCATAAAGAACGTGCGAGAGCGTAATTGTTTGAAATGTAGCTTAATGTAATTAAACAAGAGAAAATGAAAAGAGACTCGTCTCCTCCGTACACTGCGTTTGCTTAAGTGGCCCAGCCTAGCTCGCCTTATGTCTTGAAGCGTCACCCGACCCTAGGAAGTACGTCTCATAAAACGTGCTTCGGACAGACGTGATCATGCGCGTTGTGTCGCTTCGTCGATCTCACTAGTAAGCACGCTAGTAATGTACTCGGACTTGAGCTAGTTACAGTGGTTGTACAGCTGCGGGTATACACTACCTCGGAGTGTACGGAATGCAACTAGTTGCGATACGTACGAAATTGAAATTGAAATTGAAATTGTTTACAACATGTACCGTATGCGCCGGTTTTTCACCAAAAGCCGGATGCGTCGGCTGCTGTCTCTGGGCCCTCCCAACTATGCCATACAGGGAACTTACAAGTCAAGGCTAGACCGTTAACCACCTAGATCCAACCTCTCCAATGGGGGTCGGGGGTTTTACTCCCCCCCGGGGAGTGTGCAAGAAGAGGCGAGGGTTGCGTGCATTTAGGGTCGTGCGAAGGGGCAGTGTGCGGAGGCGCGGCGGGAGGTCGTGCGGGATTTGATGCGGTATATGAGTAGGAGGTGATGCAGCCATTGGACAGTATGCGTGTGGAGTTGTGTAAGGATGCGAGACGTGTCGAGGCGTGCTTTGGAGGCGAGTTTATCAGGAGGGTCGGTGCGGGCGGTGAGTAGGGAGGTGAGACTCGTGATGGTGGAGGAGTGCGGTGTTCTTGTGCGGCTCATGACGATGGGAAGGATGTCAACCACTGTGCCTGGCCAATGGCTGCGGATGGCGTTTGCAAGGGGTGTGTATTTAGCACGTATGAGGTTAGCTGTGTGGGAGAGGTTGTTGTCCGTGCAATACTTCCATTCCCCTATTTGAATCTTTTTTATGGATGCGTAACGGCGGCGACCGTTTGTGTGGCCAACGAAGCGAGGCTCGAGGAGTCGGATAAAGTCGGGTTTGTGTGCGGGGGGTCGTAGCGCGGGGGGGAGAATCTCAGGTGGGAGGATGGCGGGACATGAGGTTAGGGAGTCGGGTGAGAGACCTTCGTCAGCATCAACAAGGCGGGTGGGCATGTGGGTAGGGTGGGGTGGGTGACAGTCAAGCGGAGTGTGGGCATGAGAGGGGGAAGCAAAGGATTTTATGGGTTTGTTACCGAAGTCTGCGATGATGGTTTCCCAGCGTCCTCCGTTGTGGCGCTCCAATAGGGAGAGGAGAAGTTGCAGTGCGCTGTTGTGTCGGTCATGTCTTAGATCAGACATGGAGGGGTAGTTACCGGCCATGTGGCCATTGCTAGTGAATTGGCTACATGGGGGGCAGCGCAGGGTGGGGTTATGAGGCGATACGTACGGGTCTTGCAGTTGTATGTACTTATTAGGACAATACTCGTCATACTCGTACCCTCCTCCTCTAGACAAAGCCGAGAAAGAGCCTCAAGCCAACCCTGTCATTAGCCTCAGGTCAATTGCAGTAGCATTTCCCCAGAGAACAATCACCTCATGCGACAATCTGTCCACCCTTAGTCCACTCACCCTCGTCCCCATAAAACGAGTCTTTGTTGTAACCCAACCGGACCATCGCAATCACTTCCGCGGGTACAACTTCAAGACCTCGACACTTAAGCTGCTCAAAATTAGCGTCCAAATCTTGTGAAGGGAGCCCGCCGGCGGTGCAGCGGCGGCGGCCCCGGAGGGGGTTGCGCTCGCAGACCTGTCGGCATCTTCTCACCTCCCCGTGGTGGGCGCTGGAAACCCCGTAGCCGTGCCAGTCTTGGCACGGTCAGAGGCTACGAGGGCCGGCATTGCGATCCGCACGATCATCAGCTCTCGGGAAAGCCATGTACAAAGGGCTTTTGAATAAATACTTTATGTACGCTACCGGCGCCGAGATCTTTCGCTCGGGCCGTCCGATATGTTTTTCGTGGCTAGATACTATTGGATACCGTCCTAGTCGGGGGGGGGGGGTATATCTAAGGAGCGTGTGGTGGTGAGGAGGGTACGGCCGGATCAACGGTGGGACGCGGGTGTCGGATTTGGCGACGAAAAGCCGGGAAGCATCGCCATGGAAGGGCGCTTGCTAGCCGTCGACCAGCCATGGGCCAATCGTGCCTTCCCGGGGGGGGAGGCACGACGTGACGCAAGCAGGGGGCAAGTCGCAGGCGGACAAGCGGCTCGGTCTCACGGCGGCGATGCTCAAGATTAGCCGCAACTGGGAAGACGTGTACGAAGGGCTTTTTCGGAAATTGAATAATGTATGTACCCGGCGTAGAGGATGTTGCCCCGCCTTACCCAACGGATCTCCCGTAGTTCCCCAAACATTGGTCGGAAACGTAAGCATGGATGCGGGAGTGGTTACCCTCCTGCCTACTTATGATACGGGTGGGCCCACTGTTCTTCGGGGGGACGCAAGGAGGGTACGGGCGTATCTACGGCGCCGGATCTATGGCCAATCGGGAAGCCAAACTACGAAAGGGCACTCACTGGCAGCTAACTACGTCGCCTTGCTACATCTCGCAGGGGGAGGAGTACCCTTGAGCGGCAAGGAGGTTGGTCGTGACGGGCGGAGTGACACGATATGGCGGCGACGACCCTCCGGGTCACCCGCCGCCGGAAAACCCCGCACGGAGGGTTTTGAATGATTTCCATGCCCCGCGGTCCGTCAGATCCGGCTACGGTGACATGCCCTCCCACCATCGACACCCAGTATCGCTAGACATACCTGACATAAGAGAGTGTGGGCCCGGGTCAGCGCGGAGGCCCACGCTCAAAAATGGCTGCTCGGTGGACGCGTGATCGGAGGGGTAGTGGGATGCTAGGTCGCGAGACGGATTGCCAAATAAGTACCCGGGTACCAGACAGAGAAAAGCCGAGGAAATGAGGGGGGAATATATGCGCGGAGGCATGAGCGCTAGCTTTCCATTTTGTTTGTGTGTCTTGGTCCTCCCCACTTGCCCTCGAGGTGACGGGGGACCTCGACAAGGAGGAACGTAGCGCCGGGAGGAGCGGCAACGGCATGGGGGCGGGGTCTACGAGATTCGACGGCGGGGTCGAAGAGCAACCGCGTGAGGAGGGTTTTTTGGCTCGCCTTTCCCCTCCTATCTTTTGCAAGATGGAAGTCGCGATGGAGCTAGATAAGGCTGGCCCGTCGCCCCTCCCGCACGCCGATCGGCCTAGGCCGGTCGGCACCCCGGTTCGGTGGGAGCGGGCCGTGCATCGTGAAGGTCGAGCAGCAGTTTCATTTCGCATTTCTTGACAAGTGGATTTTTTTTTAAGATCTGATTTCCTTGATTACAAAATTAGTTATGTTGTTACTACTTAGGAGGGGGGATTGTGGCAATTACTGCGGTTGCTTACAGTTTTTAACCCCCGAGGAACGTCGGCACACATTGTAGATAGGCGTGTCGGTAGGTATACCTCGTCGAAGAGTAGTCGGCCGTCTTAGTGTCTTAAATGTCTTATATGGCTTAGCTATTGATGGCCGTTAGACAACAGCCGGTTCATTTTGTTAGTATTGTTGTAAATCATTTCTCGTATCTCCTGAGAAGCCATCGGGGCGTCATGGATTATCGGTAACTGGGATGGCTCTCGATGAAGATTTGTACTATGTGGCACATCATTGTCCCAAAACAATGGAAGACTAACTTGTGTGTAAAAAAATCGCCCGTCGACTGAGAGGGTCAGCCTAGTTCATGGAAGCCTTGCGATTGGCCGGAGTCACCCCACCCGTAAATGTTTGTTAGTCGCGTTCGTAACGCGCCTGCCGATTGTTAACATGTCATTAGGTTGCATTAATATATAGCGCAATGTGTCGTGATCTGAGACCACTAAGAACTTGGAACATCCTTCAAGGTAACAAATTGAAATTGTTTACAACAAAACCAGTAAAAACCGGTTGTTGTCTCTGGGCCCCCGCTTGTGCTACGCCTAACTGGACTTAGAAGCGTGAGGTAGACCGTGAACCACTAATCCCAACCTCTCCAATGGTAGTAACGATACCGTCTAAAACATACCCGTATCCAGGTATTTATTATTTTCTGATCTATACGTGTTTTTTTGGATACAATATGAAATATAAAATGTCGCTAGTCTCCACGATACGCGGCCTGCTCCAGCCGCTGCGGGGTCGTTGATCAGCAAGGCTGTTCAGCTTGAGCTGGTCGAGGCGAACCTGCCTGACCTCGGCTCCTGTGCGACTCCGGTCGTGCTGGAGCTAGGGGGGAAAGGCAGGTGAAAAGCCCCCCTCGCATATGTCGTCGTCGGTCCCGCCTCGATCCGTGCTCAACCCCGCCCGAGGTATTAGCCGCTCCTCCCGACGCAGCTCGCCACCTAGCCGAGTCTTCTCTCCTCCTTCGGGGGATGAGAAGAGAAAGGAACTAGGCTGCAGACGGTGTCCGGCTGGCTCTCCTGCCCCCGAGCCAGATTTTCTCATGTCCCCTGTCCTTTTCCCGTATGTTTCCAACACCTATCTGATCGCGCTGTGGCCCTTTGTACCCTCCCCCGGTGGTTTACGTTGTTAGGGGGCCGCCTTTACGAGCAGTGTGCCGTTACTATAGCCCTAGGCACATTGCTTGAGGCAGCCTATCGATAGCCGGGTACCGACTAGGGAAGGGGTTGGAAGAACACAGGGATCGAGTCGCCGGTCCTCAAAAGATGGTGGGTACAGGAATTTTTCCAAAAACCCCCCGTACCGGGCTTTTCCGGCGGCGGGCGATCCTAGGGACCGCCGCCGCCAGACCGTGCTGCTCCTCCGGCTGCGACCCACCTCCGTCATGCGTAGCATCAGGCCTCGCCCCCAGGGGAGACCTAAGGCTCTCGCAAGGCTGGCGACTGCTAGCGAGCGCCGTGCCCTAGCGCTGCTTCCCATCTGTCCGCCGCCAGCTCCAACACCCTCGTCCCTCCGCTGATCCGTCCGTACCCTTCTTCGCCAAAAAATATTTCTCAAACGCCGCCCCCGCCCCATCGTCGGGAGAGTATCTACGAGTATTTAGTCGCGGAAAAGACATATCGGACCGGCCAAGCGGGAGATCCCTGTGCCGGTGTACGGATATTATTATTTTCCAAAACCCTCCGTACATGGCTTCCCGACAGCTGCTGATCCCGCGGATCGCAGCTTTCGGTACCTCGTTCAGCCCAAGGTAACATCTCTAGTGCTTAACAGCTTCGCACACAACTAAAGTCTCCAAGTCGTAAGCGGATTAAGCGTCAAACATCGCTCATCATGTCAAGCATGCCCATCCAAAGGAGTGGAGCTCGACACCAAAGGCTAGGAGGACAGCCACGGCGAGAGAAGCGGCACGGTCTGGCGGCGCTGATTTTACATCGACTGCCGCCGAAAAAACCTCGTATGGAGGGTTTGGATTACAACTACCGCACTGGACAACTTTGAGGTCGGAGCCCCGATCAGGTTTTTTCACCCAACCAACATTTTTTCTCATCGGTGCGTACCCACCATGGGCATGAGTGCCTCAAGCGGTATGCTGAGTTATCGCGAAAGCACATCGCATGTATAGGCGCGCGTAAACCCATGCCCTATGGAAGCGTAAACCACAAGGGGAGGGAGGGGGCGGTATTGTACGGATCATCCGGTGCCGGGAACATCTGGCAACCGACGGGGAAATGATAGACACGCGCGACGGGCCGAACGATAGACGGCAGCCACTTGTTGGCATGGTTTTCTGAGCTATAGGTAGAAGGAGAGCTGCGACGAGAGACGGGGGAGCGGCTATCATCTCGGATGAGGGTGTGCGTGGATCAAGTCGGGGCCTTCGACGATTTGAGTATCGGCGTGCCCGAGATTGTGTAGGTCTTATAGAAAAGGTTTTACGCCGGGGAGAGTTTCCTTGTCCATCTCCCACCGTCGGTAGTAACAATATAGTATAAATCGTATAGGGATAGACATGGCCTTTCGCTATGAAAACAAAATCAAAATGTTATGTCACTATCTCCACGATGCGTGGTTTGCTCCAGCAATTGCGACGGTATTGATCATCCAAGTTGGTAAGCATGTGCTTGTATAAGCGGGCCTACCTCACCTCTACTCATGCGCGACTCTTGTCGTGCCGGAGCTAGGGGGGGGGGGGGGGGGGGGGGGGGGGGGGGGGGGGGGGGGGGGGGGGGGGGGGGGGGGGGGGGGGAAGCAAAAACACCCTCGCTCGGGTCGCTGAAGGTCCCATCTCGATTCACACACACCCGCTTCGTCCGAGATAACTATTGCACCTCTCATCCCAGCTGGCCTCCTAGCATAGGGTTCCCTTCCCTTTTGGAGGTTGGGGAGGAAAGGGAGTCCGTTGCTTCAAATTGTGTTCGGTTGGCGTTCCTGCCTCCGCGCTAGATTTTCTGATGTCCCCGATCCGTCTCCGCATGTTTTCTAACACATGTGTGATCGCGATGAGTATGTCCGTACCCTTCCCCGGTGGTTTACGCTGCCAATGGTGCGCCTTCATGAGTCGCGATAGCCCTAAGCACACTGCTTGAGGCGGTAGTCATGTCAATGAAGGGGTACCTGTTAATCCATGTACACACGGAATGGCATGAAGGGGGATAGAACCGCCGCTTCCCGGAACGGAGGTGTACGCCTTATCCAAGTACCGCCAAAAGTCGGTACTTGGATAAGGCGTACACCTCCGTTCCGGGAAGCGGCGGTTCTATCCCCCTTCATGCCATTCCGTGTGTACATGGATTAACAGGTTATGGGCCCTCCGCGTTTACGTGGGGTTTACTAGGGCACCGGCCGGAGTTTGTCCATTAAGGGGGAGTGTTTACATATCCCTCCGTAGGGCTTCTAATGGACACATGTGTACGCTAGACTCCGGGGGAGTCTTGGCCCTCCACCTATAGGTGTTC
Source organism: Tetraselmis chui (assembly GCA_026401115.1). Lineage (NCBI taxonomy): Eukaryota > Viridiplantae > Chlorophyta > Chlorodendrophyceae > Chlorodendrales > Chlorodendraceae > Tetraselmis > Tetraselmis chui. The sequence continues at coordinate 160,867 of JAPMLY010000282.1, forward strand.
GCTATAGGTGTTCGCCGCTCAGTCGCGATGCGATGCGATGGGTTCATATACACCATATGTTCCCATCGGGTACCGACTTTTGGCGGTACTTGGATAAGGCGTACACCTCCGTTCCGGGAAGCGGCGGTTCTATCCCCCTTCATGCCATTCCGTGTGTACATGGATTAACAGTACCGACTAGGGGAGGGGCGTTTGTCGAACACATGGATGTCGTCCGCAAAATATGCCGGGTGCGGAAATATTTAGCCGAAAACCCTTAGTACCGGGGTTTCTCCGGCGGCGGCCGATCGTGACGATCTCCGCGCTTAATCGTGCCGCTACACCGCATGCGGCCCTCCTTTGGGATACTACGGGTTGTGCCCCCCCCCCCGATGGGAGATTCGGCATCCACAATATTGGTCGTCGTCCAATGAGCGCCACGCCTTGGCGCTGCTTCCCGGCTATCTGTCGCAAGCTCCAACACCCGCCTTCCCCATTATGTCCGCCCGAACCCTCCTCGCCGCCAAACATATCATTGGACACATGTCCCGCTCCCTGAGCATGAAATTATTGAAGGAGTATCCAACCTTTAAAAATATCATGGGACTTTCCGAGCGGGAGATCTTGGCGCTGGTTGTACATGATATACTTTCAAAAGCCCTCCGCACCGAGGCTTCCCGACAATTGTTGATCGTGCGGATCACATCTGCCGGACTCACCCCGCCTAGCTCTCAACCGTGCCGGGCATGGCACGTCTATAGAATAAACATCCCCCACCACAAAGAGGTGGGAGTGAGTGTCGACGGGTATGCGAGCGCACCCCCCTCCGGGGCATCCGCCGCTGCGCTGCCGGCGGGCGCCGATTTGGCCATCATGATTAAATATACGTCACTAGCTTGCATATATATATTTCGCATATACCTCATGTTGTTCACAGAATTTCTCCTAATACGTGATTCTATGAGATGACGCTTGTACGTTTTTATGTTGTTAGAATATCCATGCACGACCTGTGGCCCGCCGATCTTGGTAAAGTCTTTACAATACACCTTGAGCCTACCCAGTCAGTGGAGATGTCTTATCGAGTCCAACTTGATTTTATGGATGGTGCACATACGCAATGCGTAGAAAACCAAGGGTTTCTACGCGCATTCGAAGTATCAGTACTCAACTTGTATCGAATTGTGAACGGGCAAGGAGGTCCGACAGCGCTGTTTTAATGCACGAGATAGTGCCATACCACTGTGAGGTTGTGACCGGTGTATCTCGTGTCATTCTCTCGAATGATACTGACATGTTACCTTGTATGAGTCCCCCCCTCCCGCGCGGTTGAGGTTTGACTAATTTTCGCGATTTCCCTTAGATTAGAGCTAATTTCCTGAAGCGTGGAATTACGGAGCACGACGCCCGTAGAGCACAGCTGCCGACCGAGCGACCCTCGCTCAACGATGCCGTGCGACCCCTAGCCCCAGCCCTAGCGACGACGGTAACCCCATAAGCACTGCCATATGAGGACTACCACATCGACACATAACTTTGGGGACCCTACATTGCCCCAGGCCTCGAGCTGCCCCCCGGACATCTCAACGGCCCACAAATCTGAGGCTTATTTGTGACACCTACCGCCACCTCTCCGCCCGCCGGCACACCGCCACGCTCGAAGAATACCGCGCCACGGCATGTCACGTCGCCTACGCCGCCTTCGCTAACACGGCGAGCATACAAGCTCAGGAAGACATTTAAAATTACCCCAAGGACTCACAGGAATTCAAGGCAGCGATAGTCACCATGCGTCAAAGCAACCACACCCACGGCGCGCTCGAGGAGGCCGTCCGTGTGCGGATACCCCACATCCGACACACCAAGGACGAAGGGGAGACGAGCGATTCGGACAGCGTTTTCGCGGAACTCGCCTACGAGCGTTTCCTCAAACCGCGACCGGACGTTGCCTCCTCCGAGTACGACAACCTACACCGAGCTTTCATCGACAAGACGCTCGAGTGCTCCCTACTCGCCAGCGCCAAGGCCGCCGCTGGAGCTACCTTCGCGCGCAAGACACCGGACAGACCTGCCCCCGACCGACCGACCCCTGACCCAGCCCCAAGACCCCAACCCAAGCCCAAGCCACCACCGAGAGACAATACCGACACAAAGAACTCGCAGCCTAAGAATCCCGACAAGAACGCCCGATGGTGTGACCCGCCGCGCCACGTCATGCAACGACCGTTCGAGCTTCATGCGTCACCGCGTACGGAATTGAGCATCCGAGTGGAAGCGACTAGGCGCGAGCAAACAAGTTCTAGGCTAGATTCGTCGAGGGGTTCGCATACCTTTCATCGGCGGCCGGCGCCCCCCACCTTTCAACAACGGCACCTCCATGCTCGACGAAACACAACAGCAACCGGACTTCATGGACTACGAGCTTCCACGGTTCATGCAGTCATGCGCTTGGGAAATGGGACAGCGCAGCATATGGGTTTCTCGAATGTTGGTAGTCCCGAAACCGGGCGAAAACAAATGGCGACTAATTATCGACCTATGCCCCATGAACAAGTATTGCAAGGAGCACAAACCAACGTACGAGACACTCAAGCACCTCAAGAACCTGACGTGCACCGGCGACTGGATGGTCTCCTTCGAACTCACGGACGGCTGCTACACTCTAGGCATACGGGAAGAGGACATGGACATCTTAACGGTAAATTATCGCGGCATGTTGTGCCGTCCAGCCGGCCTCCCGATGGGCTGGCGAGCAGCTTATGTCTTTGCCGTCTTACCGAAGTTTTCATCCGGCACCTTCGCGAACCCCTGCCCAACCCCACCGGACACACCCCCCGCACGTCCACGAAGCAGCAGTCCACGTGACCAAGACCCTCCCGGCGCTATCTACACAACTCGCAAAGGAGGGGCGCCAGATTGCTCCCGTACAAGGACGACTTTTTATTTTTCGCCAACACCAGAGACGCAGCGCTATATCTTCGCGACCTCGTCCCGGCCCTACTCGACCGCCTCGGGCTAGGACGCAACCCCCAAAAAGACCACTGGGCACCCACACAAATCTGCGAGCACCTCGGCCTCTAGATCGACACTACAGCCTCTTCATTCCGAGCCCCTCTTTCACAACTATACGCCATTGTTACCCTTTCCCGGACTCTACAGCAACGCTCAACACGAGACGCCCGGTGGCTACCCGCTTGACAACTCGCGGTCCTCGCCAGAAAAGCGAAATACCTCTACCTCGCCATCATAGTGGCTCGCTTCTACCTCCGCGAACTCCACAACGTCCTCGCTACTCGAACAAGATGGGGGGGACGGGTGAAACTCACCTATCAGTTGAAGCGAGACCTCCAATGGTGGACGCAAGGCCCCTCCGCCAATAACTACCGGTCGACATGCTGCGCTTTACAACATGGCTCGCCCGAGCTAAAACCGTCGCGGTCAGCAGCCTCCAATCATACTAATCAACGATCAACAAATTCTTTCGCGACCACCTCAAGGAGCCGTGGCCTTGGGAGCACTGCTAACGGACGCACGTCCAGGACTCGCCATGCAACAACAACCCATCACCGACCGCGACATTCGCGTACCAATATCATCGCCCATCGCACGACAAATGCTGCAATTCGTCCACCGACACTACCGCGCGCTACCATGGCAGCCAGACACCCTCGTACACATCAAGACCTTCCGCGCAATTATCGCAGTCTGCACTAACTACTGATATTTTTGCCGCGCAGAAATCGGGGTACGCTGCCACATGAACGACATCGCGGTCGACATGACTGGCGGTAACATACTTTTATTCGTACGAAAAGCAAAGAGAGATCAGCGTAGAACCGCGGCCGACAAGCCGCTACTTCAACTCTCAATTGTTGCAGTACCGCTACTAGCGGACCTCCTAGGAGGCGTTTACCGTTGGACGCAACAGTTACTATAGCCAACTCGACAATGGACCCGAGCCCGCAACTTACTTGGCCGTCACACACGACGATACACGGCACGCGTGGACTGCAGGGACCATTGCCAAATGGATTCGAGAGGCGTACAACGCCATTGGCGCGTCACCCCCCCCGCCCCCCCCTGCAATTCAAATGGACATCGCGTAGCCTACGGAAAGGCGCGGCGTCCGCCGCCACATGCATCGGCGCACCCCTCACCAAGATTCGCTACATGGGTGGTTGCTCGAAATCCAGCGACGTAGTCACTTGCAAATCTATCGACCCCACCATTAGCTGCACCATTGGATGCACGGATGTTCCTCGGTTGGTTACTCGCCACACCCCCGGTTTAGCAACCTCCGCCGACCTTCGGCCGGTATTATATAGCACAATATGACTCCCAGTCGCTAAATTTATATATTGCTAAAATATTGGGGTTTAACGCTTAGTAAACGTACCATGTTGAGTCCGCCGAAGGCAACGCGCGGAGACAAAGCGTCACAAGAGCAGTAAATCGTCCGCGGCGGATGCCCACCTGCTTTACCTCTAAAGCAGCTCCTCTAGATGGTAGCAGCCACCTTCTGCCTTTGCGCTCGCTCAGTCGGCTCGCGCAACCCACCCACCCTTCCCTGAATATAAAAGCGCTGAATATAAATAACACCTCTGCATATGAGTTTCAGTGCCTGTTTATCCAAAATGTAAGCATCTGTCATCTTTGGCATAATCTGACTCCCAGTCGATAAATTGATTGATATGGAGTTATCGCCATGCATGTGCATATAATTGAAAATGCTCCTCCAATCGTTAAATAATGTGAAGAAGCGTAAAAAGAATCGACTGAATGGTCTTCATAGTCGGGCATAGCTGTTATAAAGACCAACACGCTGGAAGTTTCCAGGACGGAGAAAACCGGCCGCTGCTGGTACAATTTCCGCAATACATCAGGCGGTTGGTATTCCGAAGCGGCAGTTCCAAGGAATGGCGATACACAAAGGCGCAAGCAGGCCACTTGGGCATCTGGGATCAAAGAACATCTGTAGACCCACGCACGCAACAAGCCAAACTCATCGGATCGCTACTCCACATATCGCAGCAGAAGTGCTCACTCCTCGTTTCTCCAAATTCTCGCAATCTCGCGACTGTCCGGGTTAGCGACCCTGAGAATCGTGTGGATGCAAGATAGCGCAATCTTAGGAGTAGAGCAGTCGATTAGTGTTGGACATTCCCCGTGCACTGGTGAGGGCAGTACTGAAAATGATCCGTCACCTGTGTTGCGGGAGTTTTAAAAGCAGAACAGCTGTTCGGAATGAAACAGGCGGCCTCCGTCGTCGAATATCCATCACATGTATATTATGGCGTGACTGACCACGTACTGACATATGTTCTGATAGCAGGCAGGGTAAAATGGACTCATCGGTACCGAAAACACCCACAGGGGAGGGCGACGACGAAAGGCCGCAACTGTCCAAGGTCAGTCGCAGGTTTCGATATGATAAATCTTCCATGTAATTATTCATAGCGCCCCCCCCCCCCCCCCCCCCCCCCCCCCCCCCCCCCGGTCGTCGTCTATTCTTCTTTTCCTTGCCGCGCTGGTGAACGAACGTACGCGATCGATGCTGAGCGAGGTCTTGCGACCGTGCGACGCACGAGCGCATTTGGGCATATTAGAGGGTTGTCTTACAAAGAACTCACCAGAAACTGTGATATAATGGCACCTGATGATTATTCAAAGCTCGAATGAAATTGTAAAACATATTCACGCGAGGCTGAACTTTGCCACGACTTGTTATTCGCTTTGAAACTTATAAGGTGCAGTCATTATAGCCGAACTGACTTGTGTGTGTATGTTTTGTTGTCACAGTTGGACGTATATGTCAGACAGCTCCGTCTCCTCACTCGCGCAGAGTATCCGTCGGACACTCTAGAAAGAATGCTGGCCGTGAATCGCATGCTTCTGTGTTTCTTGACGGACATTCTCCGCCCAAGTAGTCAGTACAAGGACACGCCGCATGTACTAATCGGCAGCCACTTCCTGACACAGAGAGAAATAGGTACCAGTAATGTAGCTACGAGGGACTCCAGATCCTGTCTTCAAGCTCGACAATTGATATCGACCAGCCTGCCCAATTTCAACGAGTATTATTGGAGTGTACTGAAAGGTCGTTCTAGTCGAGGAAAGCGATATTGAATTAGTTTATGCTGATCTACCCCCCAACAGGTCCTTCGGTGGCCTTTGATGGATGGCTTCGAGGGTACGTCCAAGAGCTGTGCACCTTTAACGAAAAGGCGACACCATATTACGAACGCGAGGAAGAGGTCCGAACAATGCCGATCGCCTTAATATTTTCAGCTACGAAAGTAAACACGCGATGTGGATAACATTTATGGTCATAATGGCAGGGATGCCAGTTAATTTGATATTAGTTGCTCTCAGTAGCGCACTCATCTGATCCCAACTTGACTTTTGATTCCCTTTGAACTGGATGCCTTTCCTGCTTATTCATAAAGCACGGCGTCTATCAGAAATCTCATGTGTGTTATTGCTTTGAGATGTATCTCCAACCTAACCCTATGCTCACGTCTATTTCTTTTCTTGTTGCTGCTGTGCTGCTGAGCAGGGCACACAAGTTGCACGGATGTCCCTGAAGATTTTCCCAAAGGCAATCCCGAGGCAAAGGGGAGCAGTGAAGAACAAAGGGCAACACATAGAGGTGTGCTCAATCAGATCCGGTAGTTTTCTTTGGTATAGGTGGCATAGATTTGGTGAAATTTGCCAAAATTGCCCACACAATCAATATAAACCGCTGTATGTCGTTACAATTGTGCAACTTCGAAGCATCGCATCAAATAACAGTGACCGTGTCAAAAGCTATTTCAGAAACTTCAGAACAACAACATTTTCATGATTATTTCAATTATAATCCTCGGGTGACCATTGATGATACTATACTTCTCAGTGCGTTATGTGCATTATCATTGGTATCCCATTGGTAGCCTGTCTTTTGCTGCAATATACGCTGTGTTCGATATTTGACATGTCTGAAAATTTGCTCAGGTGCATTTGAACGGCTCCGCCGAAGTGTGGTTTACATTCCACGAGGAAGAGTACCTCGTGAGCAGCTTTCCGAAGCTCATACTGGAGGACCCGATGTCGCTGAACTGCATTCCCGACTTCATAGGTAAACGACCTTGCGCTGCCAACTCACTGCATGTTTTTCCGAGACAGCTTTATTGTCGCGTTCGTGCCATTGCTTCGTCAACTAGCAAAGCCCTAAGCACCGTTATTTTCCCTTTCTCGAAACATATCATGCGTACCAGTTTTTCGCTGTTTATTCTTGTACACCCGATGTTTGAACTAAATGACACCCCGCCAGAAGAGGCTAACGACGATGGCACATTTCATTCCCAGGCGACATGAATATCACCTGTCGAGCCTCAGGACTGACGTCCAAGATGTCGTTCAAGGCAGGAAGGAGCGTGGAGGGTTACGTCGAGCGCCTGCTTGGGCAATCATCGGAGAAGTACTGCAGCTTCTCCGGGCAGTGGGAGGAGACCGTTAACGTTTCTTGTCCTTCGCTGGTACGCGCATAATTTTATGCACCAGCACATAAGAAAGGCACCAGCAGCTGCTAACTTGTATTTGAGCTATGTATAAACGACCTCTTGAGCGACATCTGCTGAGCTGAATAATAGTCGTTAACAATTATGTGATTGCTGTTCCTCTCCTGTCAGCATAACACTGTCTCCTATTACCTCATCCCAGCTCCAAGTCACGTTGCGCCATGTACGGGGAAGTCAGGGCAAAGTGACTTGGATCAGAGCGAAGTGGTGTCATACTTAGCACTGCGGTGTATTCTCGTCTCAGAATTAGCACGCTATGTAGTTGCACGGGCATTTTTTGCTGACGCTGTCCACTGTTTTGTCGGTGCGTGGTGCAGTCTGCCGAGGGCGTGCTGTTCAAGAACGAGGAATTCAGTCCACCAGGGATAAGCCCCACGGTCAACTTGCAGGTATCGCGGAACTCACGCGGCTCGGAAATGAATAGGTTTACGGGTATGAGAGTAACGGTCGTGCTCAATGATGCAACATACAATAACTGTTAAACATACACTGCCATAGTCAGTCGCGCAGCTGAGAGCTTCACAACTGGGATGCGGTATCTCTGTCGCGTAACTATGAATAGGTCTTCCGACAACGATGTGCGCATGGTTGTTACAATCTAAGTCTTAATTTACAAGATTCTTGTAGCATTTACATTAATTGATAAACTTTGCGTCAGTCTAGACAGCTTTCCTAGGTCCCTGTGCTCACGCGCGAGCATGTGTGTGTGTGTGTGTGTGTGTGTGTGTGTGTGTGTGTGTGTGTGTGTGTGTGTGTGTGTGTGTGTGTGTGTGTGTGTGTGTGTGAGGGAGAGAGGGAGAGAGAGAGAGAGTCTATCTGTCTGTCTGTCTATCTACTTTGCGTATATGGTGTGGATGCGATCTAGAAGTCCGATTCCCCGCTTCTATTGGTTCATTCGATGGCCACTCGCAGCTGCATTTATTACATAAAGACAATGTTGCCTGCTGTGCGCAGTCTCTTGGGCCGCAGCAGATGACACGCTTTTGGTCTGGAATCATGGACGCAGTCTTGTACTGTGACAAGTCATTGGCGACGTCGAAGGTATGCTGTGGCATTGTGTCGTTTCAAGTATGTGCGCCGCGATTTCTCATACTGAACACAGCTTATTTAAGTGGTTTGAGTCAAGAACATACAATGCCATATTTTATTACAAACTAAGCGTACGGTGCTGATCCATTGCATCCTTGCTCAGCGACAGTGCTTGTGATTTTATGTAAGCAACAACAAAAATGAATTCTGCCGCTGTCATGTCTGACCAGGTCGGTTTTTTAGGTAGCTTTGGAGTCTTGTTTGCATCGATTATCTTCTGTGAAGCTCTGGGTGACATGGTGACATGTTCCATGAGAGCTATTGGTATGGACTCTTGTTTCTCCTCCTGCGAGGGAGAAGAAGGGGACGACATTGGATTTGCTTGTGGTAATATTAGAATGCTAGTTACTTTGGGAAATTGGCGTAGTGCTGTATCCCAAATTCTTGGTTTGAAATATTGGCGAAGAAAATGAGATACTGAAAGTTGTCGATGTCGTTGAAACTATTTTGTCGTAGGCTATCGATAAAAGATTTTCGAAAAATGTCACTGCCGACTTTACGATTCAGGCGCAGCAGGTGAAAGGTTTTGTCTACGAAATGAATCGTCGCTCACGCAAATTGTTGATGTGGTGAGAAACATTCCGAGGTACTAATGCCAGTGACTTTACTGTTCGGGCGCAGTAAGCAATGTGAGAGATGAGGATTCAAGTATTTGCTGCTTGCGTTAGTTTTTGGTGAATTTTGGTGGTGCTATCGTTTGTTGGCAAGATGTGGATTTTGAGAATTTGTTGAACCTTTCCTTCTTGTTTACCCTTGTTGTCCATCAGCACACTGTTATGTGATGTTGTTGGAAGTCTAACAAAGCTAAGAGTGCACTGACGATGCTCGACAAATTAGCTGACTTACTTCGTGCGAGAGGCCCATATTGAAGGTGCAAGGGTGACTGAGACTGAAAGGTGAAAATGAGAAAGGGAATATGGTTACAAGAGTCACCGCGAGGTGGCTATGAACAGTCAGCTGAGCTGAGACACAGGCATGCTGTTGCTGTTAGGGGTATTGGCTGTGCTAGATGGTGGTGCTGCTGGTGCTATTAATCGATACACTATCAGAGGCTGACTGCTGACATGTGATATTCATAATGTACGGGAATGTCATACCCTTGATGATATTCCCGACATATGTACTGGTGAAGTACTATACATAGAGTCCCGTACCTGTACGCTAAAGGATTGTGTACACGGATTTAAATACATCACCACTGTTATGCTCAGGCGGCTCAAGACCTGGCAGACACCATCGCGGTGAATTTGGTGTTCGCGCTCGACCCTCGTACTTCCGCCGCGGCTAAGAGGATGCGCATGATCCGCAATACCGAGCTTGCTGAGAGCGGGGTGCCGCCTGCGACAGGGAAGCCGGGCAAAGTAAAACCACTCTATGTTCGTCATTGCGCATTTTCTTAGCATTGTTTCATATGCTTTCATCTCATTTACATTTTTAATGCCCTCCTTCACATCAGTGGATCCCATGTGATTATTTCTCGCGCGCGCGCGCGCACACATGCGCGCGTGCACACACACACACACACACACACACACACGCATGTAAATGTACACGCATAGGCACACAGGCGCACAAGTACACATATATAACTGCATAAGCACAGGCACACGTACACGCATAAAGACAGTTACTAAACACACACACAACCCGCATACACACACATGACGTAAGCACTCGCTAACTCACACACACTCACACACACACACACACACACACACACACACACACACACACACACACACACACACACACACACACACACACACACACACACACACACACACACACACAACGCGCTTCATTATTTACACTTTGAAAGTCGTCTCCCATAGTATTCTTGATATTTGACTAACTTGTAGTATGCTGCATGCGGCAGCAATTCGTAGTGCTATCTAATTGAGGTGTCTCGCCTATCCTAATTAAGCCCAGGGAGTTGCTTTTTATTCACTAGCCTGTATTATTGTTACAAAGCATGATGACGCCTTTGTACAATTCCATCGAATCCGATTGATGTGGGGAAGTTATCTTTACAAGCACATAAAATTGAACGTAATTTTAAACCAATTTCAAGCTAACGTGGTCGATTGGTCAACGGCCGCGTCATTCGTTCTGACACCGTTCTAACATTACGGACGCAGACCGAGAGTAAAGCTGCCTCCAGCGCGGAGAACGAGAACGTCGCGGCAAGCGACAGCGACGAGGAAGAGGGCACCGTTTACCACGAAGAAAAGTATGACGACGATCCACGCTCCCTGCCCCCCTGCGTCAAGGTAATCGGATAGCACACACTCATATGCATCTCGTATTATCTTGCTGGTCTGGATCGGACGTGTTTCGACGAGGCTGTTATTTGCTCTGAGATAACGAAGTCGTGGGTTGTCGATCGCTCTTGTTTCACAGCGTTTCGTACATTCCGAGTGAGTTCTGATTATTCACGGCTCTTTTCTGAGGGACAGCAGAAAAGATTGTGACGCGCGAGTGTTTGTTCGTGGTACTTCCTTGCGAAACTACAGGAGCAAAGGGCGCATGGCAAAGCTATGCACTATCAGCTGCACTACAGCTTGAGGGTTGCGCCGTTGGAGGTGCATGATGACCTGTTTGAAAGCACAACCGACTTCAACGACACCGACAGCACAACCCCAACCGCGGAGTCGACTCGCAACAGCATTCCCTCGGCTGATAGCAGTACTGCAAGCTAAGAACCAGACATACGAGGCATGTCACCAAATCAAAGCTAGAAAATAAAGGATGTCATCCATCAAATCAAATTTGGCTGTCGCAAGTCTGTGTTGAGTGCATTATTGACAGCGTTGTCCGTCGTCGAGAATGGAATGTTGCTAATTCTGCTGGTAATCAAATCAAGAGGGAATGCTTACAATGTGGACCTGAAATTTACACAACTGCCAAAAAAGAGAGAGAATGCGCCAGTGCGTTGCCAATTCTAAGGATTGTAACGCTAGTGCTTCGCGCGTCACTGATATTCGCATAATTTCCCTATACCGCTGTACCGAATTCGCTTGAGGTGCCTGATTCCGAACTCGCTAAGGCACTATCTCTACACCTGTTTCTCGTGGTAACTCTTACAACAAGATAGAATAAAAACAAAATAGCCGTGTACATGGCGGAGATATCGCTACCGCTCGTCGCGGGCAGGGATCGCGCGGCACTTCGCAAACTCGCATACAAGAGAAGTTTGACATCAGCCACGCAAATGCACAGGCGACAGTATTCGCTGTTAGAGGTAGGTCAGGATAAGCGCGTTTTTCCTATACTGGAGAAGTTATGCCGCTTCAGCAGTTAACTACTATATTTTGTCTGACTTTTGTCTGTCCCAATTTCACAAAATTATCCAGGACCATTTCACCCCCCAAAATGGTCCTGAGATTTTTTCTGTCCAAATCGTCCAAATCGTCCATTTCCATACCCTATTTCGACGTCAAACCCTAATTCGGATCCAAAGCCCTAATTCGGATTCAAAACCCTAATTCGGATCCAAAACCCTAATTCGGATCCAAAACCCTAATTTCCGAATCTAGCCAAAATTCAAATCCCAGATTTTTTCTGTCCCGACCGCCACCCCGCCCCCCAGATCTCATCCATGATTTGAATCAAAAGGTACCCCTCCGCTCCAACGAATATTCCGACGCGGAACCCCCTTCTATCCACGACGATTCCCGAGCTGCCCAAAAACGGTCACCAAAACTCGAACAGTGTTTTCTTCTAAAGACCAAATATCCTCTTCGAGCTTTGGTGACCGTTTTGGTGCCCCGAAGGATGCCTCGAAGACCCCCCGGCGCGCAGCCGCGCCCGCGAATATTCCTTCGCGGTTCCCCGACAATTCATGGCTATTCCCAAAACGGTCACCAAAACGGTCACCAAAGCTCGAAGAGAATATTTAGTCTTTAGAAGAAAACACTGTTCGAGCTTTGGTGACCGTTTTGGGGCCCGGAGGATGCCTCGAAGACCCCCCGGCGCGCAGCCGCGCCCGCGAATATTCCTTATGCATGGCTAGTCGGCAGGGTTTGTCGCGTTATAAATCGCCGTTACCTCTTCCCCGGTCAGCGGGCGGTCGTCGATTGTTACTTTTGTCGCATATCCGTTCCACCAAAAAGGACTGCTATGTGGCTCTGTTCCCCATCCGTTGTTCACACCTATGAACATCCTATTGGACTCCATTGACGAGATGTTCCACACACCCAAAGATCTGGTTACAAGAGCCGACCCGTTTGTACTTGCGTGCATCGTCCAGTGGTGATCGTCCACCGATATGGCGAAGAAATGCCACGTGTTTTTAGCGAGGTTTGTTTCTGGTTCGTTTAAGACCCAGCTATATAGCCGGTTGTTTGAAAGGTACAATATCCCCAAATTCTCTTTCCTTAGCACTAGAAATCGTCTTTCATCGGAGCTGTCGACTAGCGGCTTGATCCAAAACGTCATCGACCATGTTCCCGACCGGACGAACTCGCCGTAGTCTACCCCCTCTTCACCGATATCGGCGAATCTCGCGTAGGAACTTGACCCGTTGAATAATATCATATCGCCCTCGGCGACTATGTTGTTTCCGTGCTCCACTAATTTCGTGTCGAGGTAATGGCGGATATGCACGTCTCCGACCGGCTGCGGCCCCGCCGTGTTGCCGCGGGCATCAATGAGCTCCACCCAAAAGTAGTGGGTCCCGCCCTCGAGCCCGCTCACCGTGGTGACGCCATCCAAGTACCGTTTGACACCGGTAGCGTGGTTTTTCGTTGACGAGTTTAGCACCGCCGCGGTGACGTCGGTATACTCCGCCGGAACTTCATTGACATTGTTTCGGTAGAGGCGGACCTCGGTTACGCCGCTCATCTTACTTTGGAGTAGTGTAAGAATTTTCGATGCACCCCGGGATATTCGGAGCGTTCTCCTCTAGCCGGCTCATCACATTACTCGTGTGACGGATGAAATCCCCCTCCGACGTATATTCGGCATTATTCAGGAGCCGGAGCGTACATTCCGTGTTGATATCACGAACGACTTCGCCGAAACGCGAGGAATAGTCGTTGTGCCGCTCCGCCTTGTTCGGCCATTCGAGCCCCCGGTTCACCGCCGCCACGGATCCGCTGAGAAGTGAAAGACATCCGCTCACGATGGCGGGAACCCCGGTTGTAGCCGAAGGCTGCCCGATCCCGTACGTGAGATTAAGACAACCCACGCCGAGACTGAGTGCGACCGTGGTGAACAACGCCATGTCCGCACGTCCCTTGAAGAAAGAATAGGAATCTCCATGCAAGCGCCTTAGTTTTTTCGCGTGTGCGCGCCACTTCTCAAGCAAGGGATTTTCGATCTGAACGGCGGCCTCGCTTTCACTCATTTTGTTTTGACCTGAGAAAAAGGGTGCCGGGTCTAATGTCAAGTCCTCCCACATCAATCAAGGTAAGCATCCGCGGCTCCTCTACCGTGTTCCCGATAGAATTTTTTCGGATGCTCGTGGTGAACCCCATGAGGTAGTTCCACGGCGGGAGGTAGGTGGTTACGTCCGGTCGGTTAGTATCCGACAATCGCAGGTTTGTTTGGACAAGTGGCATTGTGTGTTACTACGTGTCGAAGAAAGAAAGCTTGATAGTGACGCTGAAGGAGTCGGGGTTGACCTCTATAGAGCTCTCCACCAATTCCGGGGCTGAATCGTCCTCATCAACATCGAAGATGCCGCTGGTGTCTGATTGCGGCTCGAAGATTTCCACAAAGCCCTCGTGCAGCCCCGGGGGCAAAACACTCCCAGGGAACTTCGCCGTTCCGAGCGTATGGCGGAAGGTCATTCTTCTTCGTCTGGTATTTGGTAGAAGGTAAGACAAATTACGTACGCCGTGGACTCGCCACTGCCAAGCTCAGTAAATTGCGTCGCAGTCCGCAGTTGAAGGTCGATCTCGCCTACGTTGTCCAGGGGCCGCCGGATCGGAATCCCCACAGTGTCCTCGTTAACACCTTTCAGAGTGAGCTTCTGGCCCACGTAGCTCAACGCGTCTTGCGCGCGTGATCCCGGCAGAAATCCGAGGACGCTTAGGCCTTGGTACGGGTCGTCGACGAAGGTCCTGCTAGTGATTGCGAGCCCGTACGCTTGCGCGCCGTAGAGATGGATCAACGAGCAATGCGAGACCGCGACCTGCCACCTTGTACCGTCGTTTCGGTCCATACGGAAAGAGCGGAAGTCGACGGGAACCCTTTCGTTTGGTCCGCGGACATTCATCCACACGTGAAAGAAGGGTGGATAAAGGCTACGCTCGGGCTCTTCCACCCAGAAGACGAGGCTGAAGGTGTAGTCGTTTACGAAAGTAGGCGTCCACGGGGCCACAGTAGTTCTGAGCTTAGTCGGGCCCTGCAGGAGGTAGAACGACATGTCCCCGCGTACAAGCCGCGAGCCGTCGCATATCCCAGCGCACGTGTTGCTCTGCACGTACGACGAATCCGCCATTTCACCAAATACGTTTCCGCCACGCCAAGACTGCAAAAGAGCTAGGATTGAGTCGTTATTAGCAGGGTCCCAGCTCTTGTAGGAATTCGACTGCCGGATCGACGGTGAGCATAGCATAATCGAAAGGGGGTCGGGCTGTACACCTGTGAAGCCGGTGATCGGTGTACACCACTCGAGCGCGAAGCGAACATGGGGTTTACCTTGGAACCCGCTGCCGTTCTGGAAGGCTGGCGTGCGAACGGTAAAGGCGTGTTTCTCCCCGCTCACGCGCTCTTGGGTGCTAACTACGATCCTGCGCGCGAACATTTGTTTATGGTGCAGAAAATGATCATAGAAAGGTCGCTACACATAGGCGCTCACCAGTCCATCTGCTGCAACCTCAATGTACCCGCCGTAGTGGCTAAAGACGTCTACAGTGAGACTGGAGGTTAACTGAGCCCCAAACTGTGCCGTTAGATGGGACACCGATGTTGACACGTTGACACCATTCTCCGAAAACATGGTCTTGTGCGACTGCGATTCAAGGTCTGTGGCGATAAGGTACTTCCCTTCGTTCGCAGCCCAGGTGTCCGAATTAACAATTCCCATATGCTCCAGCGCTCCGTACGCGTGGAAGGCCTTTTGCGCCTCAGCGAACGCCTCGGGATTCGAGTCCACGGGCTTCGACGGCGTTAGAACACCGTTAATGGTAAACTGATATCTCCCACCATTACCGATAGGATTATTGCGTGTTGATACATACTTTTTTGCGTTATAGTTGTCCTCGTCCTTTCGGAAGATGGTAATTAACGTCTTCAAGGCCTTGTAAGGGCTGGAGAACGCCATACTCATGGAGCCAGAACCGTTAGACGCGATCCAGCGGTGCTGGGAGTAGGTTGTGTATGGGACAATTAGCCGCCCGCCATTTGCTTCAAAAATAGCCCGATCGACGTCGGGGGCGAGATGGATCATCTCTGCCACGTACTCGACGTTTCTTAGCACCCATGGAAAGTTGTTCTCTTGGACCTTCTCCTGATCCCCCAGGGTGAGCTCGAGGGTTAAGTGGGTCCTATTCATGCTCCCGGTCGGCAGATATTTGCTCTGCATGGATCCCACGATGGCGCTCATGAGAGGCAAACAGAACACTCGCGAGGATCCTCCGTCAACATCCTCCCCGAACCCCTCCGCAACGCTCCCGGCGTACGACATCTGGCTCGTGGAGCCGGATAGGTCCAAAAGCGTGTGATAAAGGGCGTTGTATTCCTCAATGTTCTCAAGCACACCACCACCGGCGCCCCCGCTTGCTGAAACTTTGAGTGCCCGAATTAGGGCGTGCGCGGAGTAATCCAATACAATTTTATTAGCAGCCGTTCCATCAAGATTATGAAGCTCGAATTTCAAATAACTCTGCCTGCAATTAAGGTACTCTCCCCGGTTCCCCGTAGGGAGTACGAACTTAATGGTATTACCCGGACTGAACCCGGACGTACCATTCTCAGGATATATATGTACACGGCTCTTGGTCGCCGGCGCCGCCTTTGGCTTGATCCCATACACGAACGAATCGCTGATAGAGCTTCGCACTTCGGTCATGGTATTGTTTATAGTATCGTTACAGAAAAAATTTTCGTTAGCCATTGTTTTCGTTAACCTCTTTCAAGTTTTGATCCTGGTCCTCTCATCTGGCCGTACGCGGATCTGACAGCCGCAGCATGACCCTTCATACTATTTAGATCTGGCGCTTTTCCATCAAGAACCCCCTCCACGCCCCCCGCAATCCCGCCGATCCCGCGGGCAATGGCGCCGGCTGACGCGATACCAGCCCCGAGAACTGGGTTAAAGGCGGCGACCGGCGCAGCGGCTGAGAGCATCCATCCGCCGAGCTTATTCCCAGCCACTCGAACGCCGTGTGCGACCTTCTGGCCAATTGTGCGTAGGTTATGAAGCTTCTCGCCGATGAAGTGCCCGAGTCCCATGTTGTGTTTGCTATAAGCCCAGATTTTTTTGTTTCACATGGGTGCTTTGCCCTTTTTTCGCCTCTCGGCCAGCTTTTCTCGAATGTATAATGCCTTTTCCTCCTTCCCCCTCCTCTTTTTTCCTGCCGGAAATTCTATTCCCAACCGCTCCGAAAGCTCGTCCATTACTCTTGGTTCAAACATGTGAGGATTGTTAAGAATATATGAATCATCAACTCCTGTTTGTTCACGGTCTTCGAAAGAACGAACGAGCTGTTTGACACCCGAAGTTGATGGTGCGTCAGTCGAAGGCTTTGGCTGGGACCTAGTTTCCAACACAGGCTTTTCGCCTATGGGCGCCGCCACGTTCTTAAATGGGTCTTGTCGCTGCATTGATGGAGCAGGCCAGCTGTTAACGCCCACAGGTTGCTGAATTATGATAGGTGCCGGTGAGGGGGTTACCATTGTCCACCCTCTGCTAGGGGGGAGAAGTTGTGACATAGGATCGCTATTTACGCTCTGCACGACGCTGACCCGCATATTTTGATTACGTAAAGTACGGGTTTTTGGTTTCGGCTTTGGTTTTTGTTTCTTATCGGCCGCCGGTTTCTTCGGCTGCTTTTTCCCCCACTGAGTATTCTTGGTCTTTCGCCGCGCCATTGCTTTCATGTATACCTATACGGTCGAAATTCTTGAACAGCTCCCCCGTCCCCGTGTCTGCAAACATGAAGGCATAGGGTCTGTCAAACACGTACCGCATGACCTCCTCCGCCTCCTCCCGGGGTAAAGCTATCAACTCCTCGAATATCGCCGTGGCTTCTTTTTTGTTCCTGGGCTTGTATAAAATGAAATTCGACAAGGTCTTCCGGATACCTAGTGGTATAGCGTTGTACGACTGCACCAAGATCATAATGGACAGCCGGTAATGGCGCCGGTTGTAGATTAGGTCACGCAGCACACGTTGGATATCGTTGTCTTTGAGCGCCGCAGTGACGTCGTCGAGGACCAACAAGCTATTCTTCTCTTTCTCCGCAGATTCCTTCACCGACTCGCGGATACCGTCCAGCGTACCCCAATCCAAATCATCGTACATCCTATCGTGGTTCTTGAAGATGTTCTTTTTTAGGCTCGCCACGGAGTGAGACGGCATGACAACGTGGACGTGGTGAAAGGCCTTGCGGTACGCTTGCTTGCTCGACAGGAGGTTGACGAGCATCGACGTTTTACCCGTGCCCGCGGAGCCGATAATCGCCATGAAAAACGGTCGGTCGGGCAACGGCGACACGATTTGTTCGTGGATTTTCTTGTCACACAAGAACGCCGGGGGTTTCACTGTGAATGTCGATCTTTTATCGATGGTGAACCGCATCGTTTCAAGTTCTGTCTTTTATAGTATCTTCGGATTTCTTTCGGAGACACCCCCCAGGTAACAGCCTCCAAAACTTGGTATTGCTCGTCGGTGAACCCGAACCCTTCGTAGTTTTGCTTCCACCACGAAGCCGTTCCATAGTTTGAGCTCCGAGCAAGCAAATGAGGATCCATCGGGGCGGACGCACTCGCAGACATGGACGAAACCGCTTCACCGTGAACTACCTCATCACCGATGGTGTCGAGTAGAGAAGAAGTAGAGGCCATGGTTCTAGTTGGTTCTATTTATTTTCTATTGTAGTAAGAAAAGAAATGACATGGGACGGAGCGATCTCGAGCGCGGCGACGGCAGTGACGGAGACGGTGAACAAGACACCGATCCTGAGGTACTTGGCGATACTGGGGGGAGCGATGTGGCTAGTCGAGAGGTTCAGGCCGGCGAAAAAGAACCAACCAGCCTTGACCCGAAGCCCAAAACTAAACGAGTAGCAAGCGAGAAAATGAAGGCCGCCCTCCTACGCGCCAGAACGGCAAAGGCTGAAAAGCGCCGGTCGAGGGCCAAGCAACCAACAATCCAGCCCCAGCCCCAGTTTTTCTTTGATATCGTTTAAAGATGCTCCAGCAGCTGTACTTGGACACGGCGTACGCTGACGCGACGCTCGATGACGGGACCCACGTATTCTCCCTACTCGATCCACTGACCGTCCCCCAGGGTTTCACCATGCAGGTTAGGCTGTTGAACGCGTGGCTCCCGCACACATATTATAGCATCTTCGAGGGGAATGACACGCTGGTCCTTAAATACGACGACGGAGGTGAACTCCCGGGAGAGCCGGTCATCATAAAACTTCCCCGCGGGAATAGGTCAGTCGACGATATCGTCGCATTCCTAAACAATGGGCGTCTCGATGAGTACGTGGCGAGTTACGATGAGAACACGAATAAGCTGTCGCTACTTGCAACGGAATTCGCGGATCATCATGTTGTGATCGGGGAAGGTACCACGTGCACTCGGCTACTAGGCTTATCAGTCGGTGACTCTGCCAAAATCGTCGACGGAGAGTTACTGCTCACCGCCAGCCGTATAGTGGACTTAACGCGGACTAGCTCTGTGTTTGTGCACAGCAACCTGCTAACACAAAACCGCGACCCCCGGACAAGGCGTGTGGGTGACATCCTAGCAAAGATCCCCAGCTCGGCACAGTTCAATGAAATTGACCACTACAGCTCCGACGCGTTCGTGGACGTGGCCAACCGCTACCTAAGCTACGTGAGCATCCGGCTAAGCGACGACGACGGGCGAACTTTGGACCTCAACGGCGGACGTTTCACGGCGACGCTAAAATTAGCTTTTGTAAAGATTAACAATGAATCAGTCACGGCAAGTATCGACGTCGCTTCGGTTGAACGGGCGCCGGGCGGTGGAGGTGGACCTCAGCCAGGCCGAATCTCTATACCGGGAGCTAGCGGCTCGGGTGGCGGTGGAGGAGACGGAAAATGATCGGCAGGACACGGACATTGAGGGGTTGACTACGGACTTGACGGCGCTCACTGACACGGTGACTGGATTTGCCAACGAGTTCAGCGCGTCGAACATCCGCACCGACAACATCACAGCCATCGGTTTTGACACCGACATCACTATGGGCGCCTCGCTCTTGCCGACGACGGCGGCGTTGGTGGGACCGATCCACTCACTCGGGAGCGAAACCCACGAGTGGAAGACTGTATTCGCTGAGGACGTTATGCTTGCCGGCGCGAGCTTGAGCAATAAATTGGGCGAAATGAGGGAGGAAATAGACGCCATCGAGGGGTTGACTACGGACTTGACGGCGCTCACTGACACGGTGACTGGATTTGCCGGCGAGCTCAGCGCGTCGAACATTCGCACCGACAATATCACAGCTATCGGGTTCGATACCGACATCACCGTGGGCGCCTCCCTTTTGCCGACGACGGCGGCGTTGTTTGGTCCGATCCACTCACTCGGCAGCGAATCCCACGAGTGGAAGACTGTATTCGCTGAGGACGTTAAACTGGATGGCGCGAGCTTGAGCAACACCTTGAGCGAATTGAGGAGCGATTTAGACGCCGGATCAAATCTCGTGCAGCACCTGAAAATCGAGGGCGACGGGCTGATCGGCGTCGACCACAACAAACGCGACTTCGGGGCGCTGGACTACCCGTGGTGGACCATCTACACCACCGACATCACCGTTAACGACAGCATCAATGCCAACATGCTCAAGTCCTCACGCTCTGATACAGATGACATCACGGTGTATGCAAATCTAGTGCCGAATGTCACGGACATCGATGGGGACACTATTGGAACGTATACGAAGCCGTGGCAAACCGGGCACTTCCACGACGTATATGCTAAGAACCTATTCGGGCAAAACTCGGAAGGTTTCTCTCGCCGGGCGCTGCTCGACGGGGACCAAAACGTTAGCTCTACCATTACCCCAAAGGCTGAAACGCAGGTGGATATAGGATCGACATCAAGACCTTTTAGCAAAGCCTATTTTACGGACTTGTACGGGCTAGACGCCTCCGGCACACCACGTAGGGCGCTGTTAGAAGGGGATTCAGGGATTGAACCAGGTCCACAAGGTCCACCCGGTCCCACCGGCCCAGCAGGTCCCACCGGCCCAGCAGGAAATGACGGTGCCGACGGCGAGGATGGTGTACAAGGCCCAGCAGGTCCAGCAGGTCCTACCGGTCCAGCAGGAAGTGACGGTGCACAAGGTCCAACAGGTCCTACCGGTCCAGCAGGAAGTGACGGTGCCGACGGCGAGGATGGTGCACAAGGCCCAGCAGGTCCAGCAGGTCCTACCGGTCCAGCAGGAAGTGACGGTGCACAAGGTCCAGCAGGTCCTACCGGTCCAGCAGGAAGTGACGGTGCCGACGGCGAGGATGGTGCACAAGGCCCAGCAGGTCCCACCGGCCCAGCAGGTCCCACCGGCTCAGCAGGAAATGACGGTGCACAAGGCCCAGCAGGTCCCACCGGTCCAGCAGGAAATGACGGTGCCGACGGCGAGGATGGTGCACAAGGCCCAGCAGGTCCAACAGGTCCTACCGGTCCAGCAGGAAATGACGGCGCACAAGGCCCAGCAGGTCCCACCGGCCCAGCAGGAAATGACGGTGCACAAGGCCCAAAGGGCGACCCCGGCAACAACGGTGCACAAGGCCCAACAGGTCCTACCGGTCCAGCAGGAAATGACGGCGCACAAGGCCCAGCAGGTCCCACCGGCCCAGCAGGTCCCACCGGCCCAGCAGGTCCCACCGGCCCAGCAGGAAATGACGGCGCACAAGGCCCAAAGGGCGACCCCGGCAACAACGGTGCACAAGGCCCAGCAGGTCCCACCGGCCCAGCAGGAAATGACGGTGCACAAGGCCCAATCGGCTTACCAGGTCCCATCGGTCCAGCAGGAAATGACGGTGCACAAGGCCCAATCGGCTTACCAGGTCCCATCGGTCCAGCAGGAAATGACGGTGCACAAGGCCCAATCGGCTTACCAGGTCCCATCGGTCCAGCAGGAAATGACGGTGCACAAGGCCCAATCGGCTTACCAGGTCCCATCGGTCCAGCAGGAAATGACGGTGCACAAGGCCCAAAGGGCGACCCCGGCAACAACGGTGCACAAGGCCCAATCGGCTTACCAGGTCCCATCGGTCCAGCAGGAAATGACGGTGCACAAGGCCCAGCAGGTCCAACAGGTCCCACCGGCCCAGCAGGAAATGACGGTGCCGACGGAGGGGATGCGACGTGGCTGGACCTTCAGGGCCGGCCGAATTGGACGAACTATATATCACTGGGGGGTACCACGGACACCGTGACAATCGGGGGGAATAAATTTCGGTGTGGCCTGTTGATCCCGAACGGCCAAGCCATGTATGACCTTGGCGACCCATACGCCCGGTGGCGGCGCTTTTACGTGGAGCAAATATTCGCCGACAAGGGAATCGACGCTGGAAACAATCTAATCACGAACGTCGCACCCCCGGTAGGTTACTACGATGCTGCAACGAAAGGTTATGTTGACGAAGCCGTACCAACGTGGATTGGGAAAATTTCATATGATGACATCGGGCAGTTCATGGAGCCCGTGCAGCCCTCTAATTTTGATATCGTATTGCATGACTCCTTGACACCGTCGGCGGACTCGACGTTCAATCTTGGGCAAAACCTGAGGCGATTCCTGTTCGGCTACTTCCAGCGCGTGCGCCTCGGGGAAAACGTTCCGTACTACGACGACGAGGCTATCAGTTATGAATTCCTTCGGTCATACGTCGCGGATAACGCACAGGGTGCATCGTCATGGAGCGGGATAAGCGATAAACCGGCGTGGGTCGACAAGATATCATATGACAACAATGTTGACCCGGAAAATCCTTCAAACTTCGATATAGTGGTGAGCGACAGTATCATTCCGGCCGGTCTTTATAGCATTGGGCGTGATAACAGGCGATTTGTTTACGGCTACTTCCAGCGGGTGCGTGTTTCTGAATCGCCGTACGAAGACGATGAGGCAGTACCGCTCCAATTCATGCGCGATTACGTCGCAGCGAATGCGATGTGGTCGGATTGGAGCGACATCAGAGGAAGACCGGACTGGACGAACACATTCAGTGGCGACACAACTACGGTGAGCGTAGGAAGTAATCTGGTTCCGAACGCCTCCCAACTCGATATAGGAAGAGTGTCCTTGCCGTGGAGGCACATTTATTGCTCATATCTAACTGTATACAGCTTTGCTTACTTCAGTGGATCGCGTATCCAAGGGGTAGGCGCCCCGACAAGTGATACCGATGCTGCCACAAAGAAATACGTGGATGACACCGAAACGGACACGAGATCGTACGTGGACGCACAAAAACAGGACCTGTTGAGTCAAATTAGCACATTATCAACACAAATGGGCCACATCATCAGCATCCTAGCGGCCGAGATGAGAGAAGAGGAGATCCCATTCAGAGTAATCTACAGCGAGGATGATAACTCCAAAATGCTTACGGTTGGTCAGGCGAGGGCATTGCATTTCATTTTTCCAGCATCTCTACAGAATCACACAGACCTTATTACGGAAGTCAAGCTCACCTTTTCATGTCGAAAATCGACGGGCTTTATATTTCTCAAGGGTCGAAGCACCACAAGCCTAAGTTGGGACATGACCGGCACTGATTTATTGGTACAGGAATCGTTCCCCGCATTTGGATTGTCGACCGGCTCGTTGGATGAGATACTGAACGTCAAAGTTACACTGCGTGTTACGATCGCTTCTAATGTGTTTACTGTGGCTTCTACCACTGTGAAGGTGCGTGACCGTTTGGAGCAAGATTTCACAATGTTTATGTAACTACTAGTTATGAACGCCGGCGCCTCGCGTCGCCTCGCCTCTTATGCTGTTGGGCCGACTCCGCTGCCCTCCGCGTCGGGACACGCTTGCGCACTGGGCGTTGGCCCGCCAAGCCGCGGGCGGGCGGCGGGGAAGCTGGCTTGGGTGGTGAGGGTTTTTGCTTGCGAGTTCGGTTTGCAATCGGGGGCGCTCGGGCTCTGAGCGCATCGACCGGCTGCTTCTTGGCGCGGGTGGGGGCGCTGGTTGTGGCTTTGGCGTTGCTTTCCCGGCGCTCCTCCAACCGCTCCTCTTCCTCAGCCTCGGGCACGACTGGCAAGGCTCCCGACGGCAGCATGGTCTTCGACTTGGTGGCTAAGTGGCTCTCGAGGCTGTCAAACGTCTTGCGCAAGTAGCCGATGTTGACATCGCTGGCGTGGTTGAAGAAGCCGGCGATCTTTTCGCTGATTTGCGTGGCGGTGAGCGACGGCTTGCGGCGTGACATCTCCCGGTGTTTCCATGTTACTTGGGCGTGGCGCACGTCCAGCGGCGTTACGGATGTGTCAATGAGCCGGCCGTTGTGGAGTTGTTTGAAAGTCAGACCGGCGGCGATGAAGGCCTTCTTCACCTTGGGACCGGCAGGGAGAGGCAGCCCATCCTTCTTGCGGCCGATACCCACCAGCCACTTCCTACCTGCTTCGGGGTGCCCTGCGGCGAGCGTCGCGTCCACAGCAGACTTGATGTCTGGGTGCTTCGACAAATCAAACGAATAGGGTGTTCCAAAGCGGCTCTTCCCCGTTTTGAAATGAGCTATGTAGATCTCCCCGGTGCGGCGATTGTACCAATCGTCCCGGGAGGCATCTCCGACAGATGGGTTGTACCGGCGGCCATCATCATCGCGGATCTCGATTCCTCCAAGATTGTCCCGCAGTCCGAGGAGTTTCACTTGCAAGAAGGCTGCGAGCCAGGTGGTAGACGGCCCAACCTCGCTCCTCACCTTGGGGAGGTAGCGGACGAGCATCTCATAGCTCGGGACGGCGTGGAGGTCGGACTTTGCCTTATTGGCTTGCACCTCGCGGTCCGCTTGGATGGCTTGAAATAAACCGACTTCACCCTCGCCGAATCCCCCGCGGTACGTCTGAAGCACGTCCGTCCCGAGGCTGTCCCGGAAGACCCCCCAGGCGCCGAAGGTGGTCGTGATGTGCCCCAGCTTTTTTGAGTAGCTTTGTGTTACCTGCTTGAGCGCCGTGGACTTGGTCCGCGCGCGGGCGCGCTTCCCGGCGGTGGAGGTGGCAACTGAGCCGCTCGTCACCTCATCGTCATCGTCGTCGTCCTGCCCGGCCACCGCCCCCACGGAACTATCCATGGCAGTGGCGTCGGCCTCCACTTGGATGATAGTTTTGGTGTTTTTCGCCCTGAGCCACGCCATCACCCCCTCGGCGTCGCGAAGCACCGGGACGGCATTATCATCGGGATCTGCCTTGGCGAACTCCGTGCGAATCTGGCGGAACGTACGGCGAACGTCGTCAAGGTAGACCTTGGAGTACGTCTCCGCGACTAGCCTACCGTCCTTCATGACTTTGCGCGCACTCGTGCTGCCCATATTGTGTTTCTCCACGTCACCGCTCCAAAAGGTATCGATTTGCGCCCATGTGATGGGGGTAGATGTGCCCTTCTGCGGGGTGTCCTCGAGGCACTGCTGGTAGTCAGGGCGTGGGGGCTGCGCCGGGGGCGCAGAGACCTGAACCCTGGGGAGATCGATGGGCGGGAGAGGACTCTTATCCTTGTACAATCCCTCCAACTTGACCCCGTGAGTTTCCTCAAGCACGGCTCGGAATCGTGGATCGAGAGCACGGATACGATTGATTTCCCTCTCCCCCCAATTGTATCCTTGGAGAGTCTTTGTCGCTGGTTTGCGACCGGCAATCACGCTTCGGACCGCGGAGATGAGCCGCTTGGCGGCCGCATTCTCCTCGTAGTACGCTTTGGCGCGGGCGCGCTTGACTTCGGGGGAGTCGGGCATGATGCGATTGTTTTGTTATCCCCGGAGAAATTATTTTCTGTCCGCTCAAACGCACTTTAAACGCACTTTAAACGCACCAACACCGGAGGCCCCGGGATATTTTCTCCCCTTAGGTTAAAATGACGGAGTACGTGGAACATCTGACAGTGGGCGAACTTAGGAGAATCGCTAAGGTTCATCTCCTCTACCTTCAAAAGGACAGGGAGCGTTCGCGCAGGTACTATCAACAAAACGGCGAAGCGCGCCGAAAGGCAAATCTTGAGCGCTACCACCGGAACAAAAAGCGCGGCGGCACAGATCACCGCGAATCAAAGATCAAAGAGAATGATCCAAGCTCCAACGAAACGTAGGTGCGTTTAAACGCACTGGAATTATTTTCTCCGGGGGAATACAATAAGAAGATATGGACGCCTCAAACGCTCAAATGATCGCAAGCGCTACATCCCCCAAACCCCATCGTGTGGAAAAACACTGGGGGGTTGAGTGGCTTCGCAAAAACGGTAAGGACGGAGAGAATCCTTATTACATCGTGCTACAAAACGCAAAGCCCGGAGACATCACCGTCACGTGCGAGTTCAAAAAATCTCACTTGTTTATGTACTCTAACTTGACCGTACATGAGCTCAAGAAGGTACTTGCAAAAAATCGGTATGCTTACGAGATCATCCGTGCTGACGCCCCGCGGAAAGCATTCTTTGATATCGATTGCGACATCCCAAAAGACACCGGGGCCGAAGAATGCGAGCTCATGTTCTCAGAGCTGCAAAGTAAATTGAAGACTAAAATCACTGAAATATTCGGGGACACTAGGATATTTCTCTCCGGTGGCGTAGGCAACAA
Source organism: Tetraselmis chui (assembly GCA_026401115.1). Taxonomy (NCBI): domain Eukaryota; kingdom Viridiplantae; phylum Chlorophyta; class Chlorodendrophyceae; order Chlorodendrales; family Chlorodendraceae; genus Tetraselmis; species Tetraselmis chui. Next base: position 187,440 of record JAPMLY010000282.1, read on the forward strand.
GGATGAATGTATCCGCCTCTCCTTGCATGTCGTACTTGGTGATGTCGTCTACGATAGCCACGAGCACATGAAAGACTCTAACTTTGACTCTGTGATCGATGTCCTCGGGGCCGATCTCGGAGTCAAGGTCGACAAGATTTACACACGAAACAGACTTTTCAAGCTCCCAGGGCAGAGCAAGCTCGGGAGCGACCGCGTCCAAGCCATCCTCGACGGCTCGTCCGTGGAGGACCACTTTGTCACTGGCCACATGCCTGAAAAATGGACGTCGAAAACATTCACCGCGAACTCAGTTGCAGCGTCGCCGACCAAGCTTTCTCTTGTAAGCCAAGCTTCCCCCAAGAGTAAGCCTCAAAGCTCATTTTCCTCAGGAAGCATTTCGCCAATATCTGGAGCGACAATCCCGTACGATTGGAGTATCGAGGGAGATCCGCTGAAGACCCTCGAGATTCTTCATCACGACTTCTCAAATCACCGTCTCCCACACAACCTGATTTATTCCGTCATGTCGTGGTGTGTCGGTCGTGGCGTTCATTTTTCATCGTTTTACGCATGGGTTTCCCGAGGAAGAGAAGATTGCAATGCCACTCGAGTCAAGTACGCTGCGATGTGGAAAGACTTGAACCACGAAAAGATTGCTAGCAACAAAACCATCTCTAACATTCTCAAACAACTGTATCCTGACGCTATTTTCGAGGATCGAGAGACGCGGGAGATGATTGATTACCTACGTATCGTCCCCACGACAACATTAAAGATTGAAGAAGAGATCGATGGTACCCAACGCCGTCCCGAACTCAAGTTGTTCGCGCAGAAAAACAACGTGGTCCTCGACTTGCCGATGGGGATCGGAAAGACGATCTCGATCATTCATCATATGCTCGAAAATGAAAAAATGGGCCGGCGTACGCTCATAATTACATGCCGGTGCACGCTCGTTAAGGACATGCTTGCAGTCGCTACACGGATGGGTTCAAAGCTCAATAGCTATTCAGAAACACCCTCTCCGGAACTGTGCGACAGCCTTATAATTCAACAAGAATCGATGTACAAGCTTGAAACAGCGAAAGCATATGATAGCGTCATAGTTGACGAGATGGAGTCGCTTTTGAACCAGTCAGCAAGCACGGAAACACATGGTCTCCGCCTCACCCGAAATATTGCATCGATGATCGGCTTACTTAAGAGCGCGAGCAAGACTATATTCGCTGACGCCGTGACGACCCAAAAGACGATTAGGTTTCTTAACAATATCGGGATTGAAGACTTGGATATCGTGCACTGCAAGGGGTTCCAGAAATCCATGCGAACCGTTCATTTTGTTCAAGCCGGGTCTAAGGCAAACGGCATCGCCCACAAAATGGCTCAAATGATAGGCGAGAAAATCAAGAAAGGAGAAAATGCCTTCGTGTACTATCCATACGCCAAAAGCAAATACAACGACAAAGGCATTCTAACCCGATTCGGTATTCAAGACTTCGCTAAACTAGTCGAAAACTACTCGGGGCTATCCGAGGATAACATATTGGCATTTTATGGAGAAATGGATGATGAAGCTTGTAGCGAATCCCTAATGGACGTCAATATGTCATGGAGTTTTAGGCGCGTCGTGATCACCACAAGCAAGATCACGGTTGGAGTTAGTTTTGAAACGACGCATTTTCACTCTGTATTCATTGCCAAGTCGCCGAACTGCTCACCAAGAAACATCATCCAGACGTCTTGCCGCCCACGGTCATTGGTCAACAACACGGTATATGTTTTCCAAATGCCCGGAAAGGTAAACCAACAGCCAATTGAGAACTTGTTAGACCAACGGTCGCCGTACTTTGAAGCATATCGGGCATTGCTTGCCGATGTCCAATATGAGCGATCTAATTGTGACATGAACGCCTTTAAACTTTTCATCGATAGGGTCGGATATCGAGTTGGCGATGACATCACGTTACAATCATCGCCCGGGTCAAAGGCACGAGAGATTGAAACGAATAACGACTACGCTTGGGATGCGATCCCGGACCTTTTCACCGCAGAAGCCGAATACACGGAGACAAAAGTGCGGGCTCGTTGTGCGACCAACATCGAGAAAATATCATACAAAAAACACGCATTCAAACGATTGTTCTATAAGGACTCGCGCGATGAAATTGCAAAACAACTTTGGGACGATGGTCACGTAGATGTCGCATGGAAGACATCACGATTCAAAAACGAGTACGGACACAACCTGCGCTCTACCATCACAAGCATTGTTGTCGACGACATCTTAGAGAAGGCGGCGGGCCGAAACCTCGACGATGACAACCCTAAAACGTTGTTCGAAAACGTTCCAGATTTTTCAAGTGATGAGAGGACCCGCCTAGGAAAAATGATCATTGGTGCGTCTTGCTTCACAAGTAGCCGGTCGTCGAAAGAGAAGCGGATCAATTCCTTCTTCGAGCTTGCTTTTGGGATTCCCGTGCTATGTTATAACAAGGCAAAACACAAGTGGGTTCTCAAAACATCCAACCTAAATACAATAATGGCGATTTTCAAAGCGGTGCGTGGATCCGAGGAGTCTCCGGTTCACTTACCCGAGTACGCTTTCATCGGGCTATGAATAAGGAATATTCGCGGGCGCGGCGGCGCGCCGGGGGGGCTTCGAGGCATCCTCCGGGCCCCAAAACGGTCACCAAAGCTCGAACAGTGTTTTCTTCTAAAGACTAAATATTCTCTTCGAGCTTTGGTGACCGTTTTGGTGACCGTTTGGTGACCGTTTGGGAATAGCCGTGAATTGTCGGGGAACCGCGAAGGAATATTCGCGGGCGCGGCTGCGGCGCCGGGGGGGCTTCGAGGCATCCTTCGGGGCACCAAAACGGTCACCAAAGCTCGAAGAGGATATTTGGTCTTTAGAAGAAAACACTGTTCGAGTTTTGGTGACCGTTTTTGGGCAGCTCGGGAATCGTCGTGGATAGAAGGGGGTTCCGCGTCGGAATATTCGTTGACGGAATAATTAGCGACAAGCGGTACCTGTACAGGTAGCGACGGCGAATGATTATTACAGGTACAGGTACAGGTACAGGTACAGGTACAGGTACCGATGGGATATTGTCGCTAGCGAGGATGCGATATATATATTGTATCAATTCGCATTGTGGCATACCGGAGAAGCTCCGCTTGCCCCTTAGTGCCTTCGGCGCCGTTATTGGGGATAACAAGTAGACGACTTAAAGGTGGCGGATATTGGATATAAAGAACTACGCAGCAGTTGACGTTGTGTTAAGAAGTCGGAAGGGCACCGGGCCTTGGTTCGAATCCTCCTCGGATGAATTGAAAAAAAAAACGAAAAAAAAACAAAAAAAAACAAAAAAAAAACGAAAAAAAACATAGACACGAACCTTTTGATTCAAATCATGGATGAGATCTGTGGGGGGCGGGGTGTCGGTCGGGACAGAAAAAATCTGGGAATTGAATTTTGGCAAGATTCGGAAATTAGGGTTTTGGATCCGAATTAGGGTTTTGGATCCGAATTAGGGTTTTGAATCCGAATTAGGGCTTTGGATCCGAATTAGGGTTTGACGTCGAAATAGGGTATGGAAATGGACGATTTGGACGATTTGGACAGAAAAAATCTCAGGACCATTTTGGGGGGTGAAATGGTCCTGGATAATTTTGTGAAATTGGGACAGACAAAAGTCAGACAAAATATAGTAGTTAACGAGGTTAATGTGCCTTGCAGTCGTGGCAGAGATGGCCCCACTACTGCTGGAGCAGCGGGCGGGTTGTTGCCGGCATTGACAGCCGAATGGCTCGAGCTCTCATCCCAGGGACAGCCCTGTTCGTTGAGCCACGCCAGCACGTGCGAATGACCTCCAGCGGCAGCCTTAGCCGTGGTCCACGAGTTCCACGGGCAGCCGTGAAATCGCAACCACTGGAGAGTCAGCAGCTCGCCCCACTCGGCCGCAGCCGCACAGGCCTCTTCGTTCCAAGGGCATCCGACAAGTTGAAGCCACAGCAGCACATTGATGCGCCCGTTAGCGGCAGCTTCGGTCCAGCTGCGTGCATTTCTCGGACATCTGTGCTCTTCGAGCCACGACAGAACGGCGATATGCCCAGCTCCAGCGGCCGCAGCAGTTGTTTCTTCATTCCAGCGGCAGCCATTCTGCCTCGCCCAGGCCAGAACATCGATGTGCCCACCACGGGCTGCAGCAGTGGCCACTCGACTGTCCCAGTCGCACCTCTCGCTTCGAGCCCAGACGAGTACGTTGAGATAACCGGTCTCAGCCGCCGCGGAGCAAGTGCGCCAATCCCATGGGCAGCCTTGCGCTCGTAGCCACTGGAGGGTAAAGATGTTACCACTAGACGCGGCCGCAGCGCAGGCGCGCTCATCCCAAGGGCAGCCGTGTCGATGTAGAAGCTTTAGCATATCGAGCCGTCCTTTCGACGCAGCCGCTTCGCATATTGCCTCGGTTAGAGGAAGGCCCTGATCCAAGCTCCATTGAAGCATATCCAGACTGGCGCACGCATCGGACGCTCGGAACCCGTCGCGCTTTTGTTGCCTGTTTCTGGTCGCCGCGTGGCGGACGGCCTCTCGCGCTTCTCGATTGACGTATTTAAAGACGAAGCGCCAGGAGGGCGTCTGGAAGTTCGGGATTTGCCAGAGCACCCCCAGTGGAAGTTCACCGGGAAGACCTTTTCCCGTGAAGTGTTTCGTCTCCATAATTCGACTCAAGGACGAGTAGGAGCAGGGGCTCGACGCAGGCGATATGCGCGTGCCTTGGCGTCTGTTGGGTGGCTGATGTGAAGTGCGCTCTCTCCTCCGCCCTCGAGGTATATTTATTAATTTATCGATTTTAAAATCGTGGAAGAGGCAGCGGCAGTAGAGCAAAAAAGTGTCGGTCAGGATCGCACCCAAGCGTCGCTTGGAGTCATGGCCCTAGCAGTAAACCCCAGTTTAAGGCTACCTGTACTTAAATTAGAATTGGCACATTATAAGAACAGCGGCACATAAACAGTTTAAGGCCGGTTCTTTTATATGAAGTTTGTCACCATCCGCGGAAGATGAGGTGTTCAGCGGCACAGAAACCGGAATCGCCAGTAAAACGTTCGGGATGACTACCATGTGTGTCTGCCACTTGCTGTCAATTGAGTGGAAGTTGCTAGTGCGCCAAGAATACAACATATCACATAGCTGAGCAGCCGCTTCACTGCCCATGTGATTGTCTTACGTTTTGTCTAATTATTTGTTACTTAATATTAGTGTTTTTGTGTACTGCTGTCTTTTTGTTCGATTTTGGTTCAGCAGGAATGCAAAGCTAACTACAGGTGAAAGGGAGAAAAGAGAAAGTTGGAAAAAGGGGACGGCGTGACAACGCATTATAACAAATAAGACTGAACTACGACAAGCTATAGAAAAAGGTACTGTATCCCGTATATCATTGATCCACTAAAGAAGCGCGGCGTGAACGTGAGGTAGTTCCGCGCGATGTTCATTAAAGACCGTAGATGCTTCGAGGCAAGCGCTTCGACAATCCACGCCTCACGTCCCTCACTCGCCGCGCGCGGGCTTTGGCGAAGGAAGTTATGGCCCATCGCGCGCCCATAGACGGCAACATCATATCGCTAATGAATTGGACGTGTTCCCAAGCGTCAATTTATACATATCTGCTCCAAGTAGCCCGTTGTTGCACTCATACCCGTAGTTCCATTAAAACGGAACTATATGGTGAAGTATGTACGGAAGTATATGTAAAAGGGATTGAATTACAAAGAAAGTAGTGGAGTCCACCAGCAAAGTAGCACCAGAAAGTAGTGGAGTCCACCAGTTCCCCTCCCATTTTCCCTGTCCGTGCTCATGTTTTTCTTCTTGTAATCCATTTTTGAGCGGTCCACCAGCAACGAAGAAAGAAAACAGGCACAGAAGTATACATCAATTCAGATATATCATCGCTATATCGTTTGTTATCATCTGCTAAAGTCGTTAATTCTGATGGGTGTACCCGTACGGGACCCTGAAATAACAATTATTTTCTTTTAGCTCATGTGTTCTTCCTCCCTATTTTTCCCTTTCGCTTTGTGGTTTCCAGTTCTGTTACGTGTGAGTAACTTTACAGTTCATATAATACTTATTCTGCTGGGTTTTTCTAAATATATCCCCTTTAGCGACGGAAAAACCAAACGCTCAGTGCGTTGAATTCAAGAAAAGATAATGCCCCATTACTATTTAGAGAGGCAAGTACCTACTTTTAGTTAATTTGGTAGATTCTCCTTATGACCATACTTATTATAATTCCAAGAAAAGAATATTGATACGACAGTATCAGTCATCAGGAAATGGGGAAAGCAGCACGCAGTCAAAAGCCCGCGCATACGGATACTCGTTCCTTTTCTAATCCAAAGAAGCAAAGAAAATGACGAGATGAAATTGTTCTTTAAGCCATACCAAACCGCTGGATTACACATTACACATGATATTTACCAAGCATCGATGTAATACCGACAATGTGCCTGTTTTTTTTTTCTCTTTGCTGGTGGATTCCACTATTTATTTGTAATCAAGTACAGCAGTAAATACCTGCAAAAAAGATCAGTTCGACAGTCGTAAGCGCGCGGGTTTTGCGCGGGTAGTTGCGCAATGTGCATAACGTAATGAATGCCCATAACGTAATGCATTGCGGCACACGATTCGATACATTGGTATGCGGCTGTCAGCAGCCAACGCAGAATAAAGCACGTGTAATTTTTTAAAGGCTGCGTGTAATCTTTGATGAAGTCATCTGGCATGGAATATTTTCTTCTTGTAAGCAAATCTTTCTTATGGAATATTTTGTTGTTATCGCTTTCGCTGCAACCAGTGTCAAACCATTGTTAGCGATATTCCTCTAGCTAGAATGGTGGCTTTGTAAATGTTGTTGCTCGTGTACCATGTCCCCGTAATCTATGTAAGGATTCCTACTGTATAAGGATTTCCATAAGGAAGGATTTCTATAAGGATTTCAATGTAAGAAATCCTTACTGTTCTTGTTTTCGCTTTCTTTGCTACTTTCTCATCACCACTCGCGTCTGCAAAAAAATTGGCGATGTCATATTGATAGCATCGGAAACGCGGTTTTGTAGCGCATTCAAGGAATCGCATCCCGTCATCATATTTGTTTCGCTTTATCATGTTAGTTCGTTTGCGTCGATTTGTGTAAAAATTCTGTAAAATTACTTTCAAATAGCTTCCCATCTTGCGGTTCTTTGCACGACATATGTGACGAATATTGTCCGACCCGTGAAAGAGGCGCCCGTCGGCGGCGCAACGGCAGCGGTCCCGGAGGGGGTGCGCTCGCAAGCCCGTCGGCACTCACCCCCACCTCCTCGTGGTTGGCCTTGGTAATCCCAATGCCGTGTAAGGTAAGATAAGGTAGGGGGCTAGCTAGACGGGGTGAGCCGACAGATGCGATCCGCGCGATCAGCAAATGTCGGGAAATCCATGCATGTACGGAGGGCTTATTTATAACTGATATATGTGCATTACAAGTGCCAAGATCTCCCTCTCGGGCCATCCAAGACGTTTTCCTCAACAAAATACTCTTAGATACTCTCCCGATAAGGAGGCGGGGGTGGTATCTATGAATTGTTTTTGGCGAGGAGGATATGGTACGGACGAATGATCGGCGGGTTGAGGGTGTTGGAGCTAGCGGCATATATCCGGGAAGTAGTGCCATGGAAGGGCACTCGTTGCTCATCGACAAGCGGAAAAGTAAGTTCACGTCAAGCCGACCCAAGGGGGGGGGGGGGGCAACACGACACCAACGACAAGGAGGGTCGTCGCGACGGGAGGAGCGGCGAGGTCTGGCGACGGCGATCCTTATGATTAGCCGCCACTGGAAAATCATGTACGGAGCTTTTCGAATACCATCCATACCCCCGCGGCCTTTTGGATCCGGCAAGGGCGACTCTGCCCTACCATGCCGCTAGCCACTATCGCTACACACGCCTAACAATTGAAATTGAAATTGTTTACAACATGTACCGTATGCGCCGGTTTACAACAATTACCGTATGCGCCGGTTGCTGTCTCTAGGCCCTCCCAACTATGCCATACATGAAGCTTACAAGTCAGGGCTAGACCGTTAACCACACAAATCCAACCTCTCCAAGGGTGTTCGGGGGTTTTACTCCCCCCGGGGGAGCGTGCGATACGAGGTGATGGCGGCGTGCAATTAGGGGCGTGCGAAGGTGCAGTGTGTGGAGGCGCGGCGAGAGGTCGTGGGGGATTTCATGCGGTATACAAGTAAGAGATGATGTTGCCATTGGACAGTGTGCGTGTGGGGTTGTGCAAAATGTGAGACGTGTCGTGTCGTGCATTGGAGATTAGTTTGTCATGAGGGTCAGTGCGGAGGGTGAGTAGAGAGGTGAGACTTGCGATGGTGGATGAGTGCGGTGTGCCCGTGCGGCTCATGGCGATGGGGAGGATGTCGACTTCGGTACCTGGCAACTGGCTGCGGATGGCATCTGCGAGAGGTGTGTATTTGGCACGAATCAATTGGGCTGTTTGGGAAAGGTTGTGGTCCGTGCAGTACTTCCACTCCCCTATTTGAATCTATCTTATTGATGAGTATCGGCGGCGACCGTCTATGTGTCCGACGTATCGAGGTTCGAGGAGGCGGACAAAGTCGGGTTTGTGCGCCGGGGGTCGAAGCGCGGGAGGGAGAATCTTGGGGGGGGGGGGGGGGGGGGGGGTGGCGGGGCACGAGGTAAGGGAGTCGGGCGAGAGGCCTTCATTAGCAGCAACAAGGCGGGTGGGCATGTGGGTGGGGTGAGGGGGGTGACAGTCAAGAGGAGTGTGGGTGGGTGTGGGGGATGTGAATGATTTGATGGGGTTGTTACCGATGCCTGCAATGATGGTCTCCCATCGTCCGCCGTTGTGGCGTTCCAGGAGGGAGAGTAAGAGTTGTGGCGGTCTTGTCTTAGCTTAGACATGGTGGGGCAGTTACCGGCCATGTGGCCGTTGCTAGTGAATTGGCCACACATGGGGCAGCGCAGGGTGGGGTTGTGTGTGAGGAGGCGGGTGTTGTGGACTCCCCACATGAATTCTTGCTTGTGGGTGAATTGGATGTTGGTGAGTGTTGTGTGTTTTTTGTGGAAAGTAAAGTCGGCGCCGTCCTCCGCGGCGCGGGCGAGGAGGGCACCGTGTTTGGATGTTTGTGAGAGGGGTGTGTGAGTGTGTTCGGTGCTGTGAGTATGAGCGTCAGTTTTGAGGTTTGTGCAGATTCAGGGTATAGGTTCCCCTAGGATTTGTGGAATGAGGGTGTATGGCCAGGTCGAGTGGCCTATCGACACGTCTGAACATGTGGTGTATGTTGTGTCGGGTGGGTGTCCGTTTGCAGGCATGTAAGCTAGGGTGTCTCCGACGACGTTTCCTAGTGAATGGTTGTGTGCTCTGATTTTGCCGAGGTGTGTGCGGATGCCTGCGTTGCAGCGAGTTTTGAGGGTGTGTGTGATGGACAGGAGCGTGCCGCGGTGGATGTTGTGTATGTAAGCGGATGGGCAGGTCAAGTAGCCTTGTATGAGGCGGAGGAAGCACGCACTGTCTGTAAGGAGGTGGGTATGGCCTAGCTGGAGGCCTATGTCTATGCATGCCAATTCAGCGCGATTGATGGTGCGTGAGGGAGGGGTAGAGGTCACCAGAATTTTGATGCGGGTGTTCGAGGCGGGGTGGGTGGCGGCTGCTCCGAGGGGGAAGGAGCCTCCCTTCTTGGAACCGTCTTTGAATACGAAGTCCTGCCACTTCCATGCAAGATTTCCTATGGTGGGGGAGTATGTTAGTTTCGTGCATTCTGGGAGGGGATAGGTAAGGGGGTGGGAGGAGTTGGGGGGGAGATGGTAGATGCCTGCCGAGTGGGGTGAGTAGGTGTCGAAGAGGTGTGGAGGTGGGATGGTGATGGTGGGGTTGGGGAGGTGTGTGTCGTAGATTGACTCGAGTGTGTTGTGGAGGGCGGTCATGGTTGTGTGTGAGGGTAAGGTGGAGAGTGCGAGGGGTTGGCGACGAGGTAGATGTCGACCATCCAGCGTGTGCCAAATGGGGTGGGGGTGGGGTGGCCTGTGTGTTGGTCGGGGGGTAGGAAGGTGGTTGCGTCGTTGGGAAGGGTGCAGAGGTGGTGGGTGTGTGGGGAGTCGATGTATTTGGAGTGTCGGTATGGTGTGTGTTCCCATCGGGGGAGTATGAGAATGGTGGCGCTGGGTGTGTGTGAGGCTGTGGAGTGGGCGCTTGTGATTGCGTGTTCCATGGCGCGGCGCATGCACTCGTGGTCGTCTTCTGGGTTGGCGATGTTGGTGCCGTGCCATGTGTGTGGGGCATTGCTGCCGCTGGATGAGAAGACTATGTCTTCGGGGTATAGTGAGTGATAGGTGTGAGAGTGGAGTGATTTGTTGAAGGGGGCGGAGTAGAGTTCTTTCTGGATGTGAAATGTGTTGCGGAGTGCTGTGAGTAGGTCCTCTCTAGTGGCCCATTTGTTGCGTGTGGTGGTGGGGGGTGTGGGTGAGTGGATTTCTGAACGGAAGTCTAGGCGAGTGATGAGGCGGTAGACCTCTTCTTAGAACGAGTGTTGCGTGAGGTCGGGGCGAAAGAGTTGAAATAGGTGGCGGACGCGGGGGCCGTTGAGGGTAGTGACCGCGCGGCCGTCGGGGGTGCAAAGGGTGGTGGTGTCGTGTAGTGTTGGGTGGGCGTGTATGCTGAATTTGCCGGTGGGGAGCATGTCGAGGTCGGGGTGGATAGGGTCGTGGTTGAATGTGATGAGGGGGTGTGTCCATGGGGGGGGGGGGGTCCAGGGTCGGGTAGGATGGGTGTTGTGGAGGGGACAAAGCCTGAGTTAAATGCAGTGAGGGCGGCGGGAGGGGGTCTCAGTGATGGTGTCGTGGAGTTGTAGGAAAGGGGCCCAATGGGCCTCGTGGAGGCACACGCCTAACATTAGAGAGTGCGAGCCCCGCACTCAAGATAAGGTTGCTTGACGGACGCGTGAGCGGTGTAAGAAGAGCACGGTCGCTAGGTGGATGCCAAACACGTACCCGGGTACCATACTGAAAAACAGTGGGGAATAGCGGGGAGAATTTTTCATGGCGGTGGCGGGAGCGCTAGCTGTTTTTGTATAGTTGTCTCGCCACGTGCCCTCGAGGTGACGGGGGACCTCGACGAGGAGGAAAGTCACGACGGGAGGAGCGGCAACGACCTTGGGACGGAGCTTGTGAGATGCGACGGCGGGATCGACGAGCGACCGGGTGAGGAAGGGTTTTTCCCGCTAGCCTTTCCTCTCCTATCTCCGGCAAGACTCAAGTCACACGGGAGGTAGATTAGGCTGGCCCGTCGCCCCTCTCGATCGCCGATCGGCCTAGTTCGGTCGGCACCCCGGTTCGGTGGGAGCGGACCATGCATCGTGACGGTCGAGGAGCGGTTTCATCTTGCATTTTTTTCATGTGGATTTATTTGTAGATCTCTCTTATATTGATTATAAAATTATTTCTGTTGTTGTTGCTCATGCGGGGGGGTATTGCAATTGCTGCGGTTGCTTGCAGTTTTTAACCTCTGAGGAACATCGGCACACATTGAAGATAGGTGTGTCGATAGGTGTACGAAATCGAAGTCTCGAAGAGCACCCGGCCTGATCGCTACTCTTATGTGTCTTACAAGATGACATTGTATATGATGGCCCTTACATGGCATGCGGTCTAGCTTGCCGGTAAGTGCTTTTAATCATTTTCATTTTACCGTTACATTACGTTTCATGCCGTTTTGCAAATACGCAATACTTCAATTACCGTACTTTTCCACGGAAGAAATGTATTAGCAATTACTACATGCATTCGGCATTGTTAAGCTTGAGGACATTGTTCGCTTTACGGTAATGCCAATAGCTTCCGGTACGTAAAGTACGCAATGTTCGTAATACATGCTTCGATACGCTATGGTGTGATTCCAGAGACTAGTTAGCTACTTCGTTTGGCTTCGGATGACCATTCCGAGAGAGCCCCAACTGAAGCTACGGGGAGCATCCGAGAAGTGGTGGGAGCTAACTAGGCATATTTTACCCTAGTGTACTACGTAGTAGAGGGAGGAGACATACCCCTCTTCATTTTCTCGTTTTACATGCATTGACTATCAAACACAAGCAACATCTTTAATCTCTTCCCTTATGCACACCCGTATGGATAATAAATTTGTCTTAGCAGTCCGCAAAAAGCAAACGGTCACACTGGTTTCGAAGTTGTGTTCTGAAAACGCTTTATTATTTTCGCGAGATACGCCCGCCTGGGGCGCAGCGGCGACGGCCCCGGAGGGGCGGGGGTGCGCTCTCATGCCCGTCGGCACTTACCCCCACTTCCGCGTGGTTGGTGATGGTAACCTTGTATAAGTCTATAGCTGTGCCATGCCGGGCATTGTTGGGGGATAATAGGCGAGGTGAATCCGGCAGCGGCGATCCACGCAATCAACACATGCCGGGAAGTCTCGCTAGGCGGTACATAAGGGTTTTTCAAATATCATCTATCTAAGCAGCGCCAATATCTCCCGCTCGGGCAGTCCTGCATTACAATACAAGGCTGGATACTCCCTTAATTCTGTCATGCTCATGGAGCGGGACAAGTACCTCATGAATTGTTCCGCGGCGAGGAGGGTGCGGGCGGATCTGAAGTGGAAGGCGGGTGTTGTAGTTGGCGGTGGATATCCGGGTAGCAATGCCATGGAAGGGCGCTCGCTGACCGATGGGGAGGGGGGGGGGGGGCGAAGCGAAGCAAGCCGGACGAGGGTCGCATGCGAAGGAGCGGTAAGTCTAGCGACGGAGGTTCTCATGATCGACCGCAGCCAGACAAACCCGGAACAAAGGGTTTTCGATTAAATGTGTCCGTACCTAGCATCTTTTGTGGGCGGCGGTTGGATGTATCTGCACGACCAGCCCCTCCCCTAGTCGATTCTACCAAGTCATCGACATGGCTGTCTCATGCAGTGTGCTTAGGGTTTTCGCGACGGTACACTGTTGGTAAATGCTGCCCCTTGGCAACGTAAACCACCGGGGGAGGGTACGGACGGACCCATCGCTATCATATCATCGGACACGCGTTGGAAAACAGACGGAGACGGACCGGGGACATGAGAAACTTGGCGCGGCGGCAAGAGCACCAATCGGACACCGTTTCAAGATATGATCTTCCTTTCCATCCCAGTCCCCGATGGGGAAGGGAAGCCCATGCTAGGAGGCGAGCTGCGACGGGAGGAGGAGCAGCTATCTCGAGCGAGGGTGTGCGCGGATCGAGACGAGATCGTCGACGATCTGAGCGAGGGGAAATTTCGCTTGCCTCACCCCCCCAACTGCGGCACGACGGGAGTCACACAAGAGTAGAGGTCAGGTAGGCCCATTTCGACAAGCGGAGGCTCATTCTCTTGGATGATTAGCGCCTTCGCAGCTGCGCGCATCGTTCGTGGAGAATAGCGACATGTTATTTTCATACTTATCTTTAAAAAGTATGATTGCGGGTATGCTTTAGATTATGTAGTTATTGCCAATTATGAAGTTGGAATTGAACGAGGTTCACGGCAGAAAACCAAAACCTAAGAGACACATATGTTTGTACAAGTCCGCTTTGAGACAACAGCCGTTAACTCGGTACAGCTATGTACAGGTTTCAATCGGCGCCCGCCGGCGGCGCAGCGGCGGCGGCCCCGGAGAGGGGTGCGCTCGCAGGCCCGTCAGCACCTACCTCTACCTCCACGCGGTGGGCGCTGGTAACCCCGTAGCCGTGTCGGGCATGGCACGGTGGGGGTCTGAACGAGGTACCGACAGCTGCAATCCGCGGGATCAACAGCTGTCGGGAAATCCGGTACGGAGGGTTTTGGAAAAACATAATATCCGTACACCAACAAAGGGATCTCCCGCTCAGCCTGTCCGATATTTTCTTTCAGCGACTAAATGCTCACACATACTCTCCCGCCCTGACGGGTACGAGGACTGCGGAATGTTTTTTGGCAAGGAAGGGTACGGACGGATAAGCGGAGGGACGAGGGTGTTGGAAGTGGCGGCGGACAACTTGGAAGCAGCGCTAGGGCACGGCGCTCGCTAGCAGCCGCCAGCCCTGCGAGACCGTTTGGTCTTCCTAGGGGGAGAGGCCCGAAGATACGCAAGACGGAGGTGGGTCGCAGCCGGAGGAGCGGCACGGTCTGGCGGCGGAGGTCGGGAGGATCACCCGCCGCCGGAAAAACCCGGTACGCGGGGTTTTCGGTTAAATATTCCCGTACCCACCATCTTTTGAGGATAGCCGATCCATGGGCACTATCCGTTCCCCTCCCCTAGTCGGTACCCGGTTATCGATAGGCTGCCTCAGGCAGTGTGCCTAGGGTTATCGCAACGGCACACTGCTCGTATAGGCGCCCCCCTAACAACGTAAAGCACCGGGGGAGGGTGCGGCCAGCACAGCGCGATCAGATGGGAGGCGGAAACAGACGGCAAAAGGACAGGGGACATGAGAAATCTGGCTCGGAGGCAGGAGAGCCAGTCGGACACCGTCTGCAGCCTAGCTATTTTCTCCTCCCAGCCCCCGCAGGAGGGGAGAAGGCTAGACTAGGTGGAAAGTCGCGCCGACAAGAGCGACTACTATTTCCAATATCTAGGACGGGGTTAAGCACGGATCGAGACGGGTCCGACGACGACCTCATCGAGGGGGGTTTTCCATCTGCCTTTCCCCCTACCTCCGGCACGACCGGAGTCGCACAGGAGCCGAGGTCAGGCAGGTTCGACTCGAACAGCTCAAGCTGACCATCCTTACTGATCAGCGACCCCGCCGCGGCTGGAGCAGGCCGCGTATCGTGGAGACTAGCGACATCTTATATTTCATAATGTTTCCAAAGAAAAATACGTATAGATAAAAAAAAAAACCTGGATACGGGTATGTTTTAGACGGTATCGTTACTGCCATTGGAGAGGTTGGGATTAGTGGTTCACGGTCTACTCCTGCTTATAGGTCCAGTTAGGCACAGTAAGGGGGGGCCCTGAGACAACAGCCGGTTTATACTGGTATTGTTGTAAACAATTTCATTTCATAGGTTTCAATCTATAATTTTCTAATTTGTCGCGATATATCGTTCTCTGACGAGCATTGCCATGTCACAATACGGTACATGATATTGAACAAGTTCTCGTTACTTCATCTACCGTACTCTTCAACAAAAAGAATGTACTACGGTTACATTCGCCATTGTTAAGGCTCGAGGACAATGTTCGTTGTATTGTACTGCCAATACCTTAATGTGCGTACATTGCGCACACCTAGCTAAACATGTTTCAATACGCTATGGTCTTATTTCCCGGTGCATAGTTGGCTACGTCGCTTGGCGACTAATGGCCGTTACAAAGAGTATCCAAGCGAAAGCCACGAGGAGCACGCGAATACTAGCGGGAGTTGACTAGGCCTAGCGACCCTAAGTGCATTGAAGGAAGGAGACATGCCACATTTCATTTTATTTTGTATTACATTCGCTCTTAAACTAACAACGCCCGACAACTTCGATCCTTTCTCTTCTAAATTTTTGCCTTAATGGTTGATTTGTGTGGGCATTAAGCAAGAAGCAAACTACCGCACTGGTTTCTTAACACGTTTTTAATATCGCGACACATGCTCACCATTATACCGTTGATCCGACATGGCTTCCCTTGGTCCGGGACATTACGTGGAGGTTGTTTTGCCTGTGGATGTCCAAATTGGTTTGAATGCTAAGCGCTCGTTTATCCAAAGAATGACAAGTTTCGGTTTACCTCTGGGTTTGTGGTGCCTAGCAGCATGCATCTCGACGGAGCCGTTCGTGAACTTGTCGATGAAACCGGCTTACCTTTCGTGAACTAGAACTTAGTGACAAGTTGGCCACTAAGGGGGGTCCATTCTTTTTCGATTCGTCGGTTAAGCGTGTGGCATAGTTAGCGTAAGGTCCAGGGCTCGAAACCGCGATGGGCAAGTTTCTAGTACGGTATAAGATAAGACCCAACCTTCCACATTGGTTTCGGAGCCAAGCTGCGGTCCGGGGAGAGTCCGGGGAGGCCGTGGTAATGCAGTGAACTAGAACTTAGTGGCAAGAAGGCCACTAAGCAACACCCATTCTTTTCCCATGCGTCAGTTAAGCGTGTGGCCTAGTGCCTCGGGGATATGTGTATGATCTGATATATCATACATCGGCCTGTATGATTACGCGTTTTCATAATCAGTACTTTTTTTGTTAAATACCGCTATGTACAGTCAGTGAATATCTAAAGTAGCGGCAGACACGCCTAAGCTCAGTATCGTCTGCACCACCGACTTCGGCTACAGATCGAGCGACCATCCCTATCATAAGGTATGGTCCACCACGCCCGCTGAATATTGGGGGAGGGAAGGGTTCAAGATACTAGAGGTGCGGCCTTGGGGCGTATTTATTCCGTACGGACCCGCCTTATGTCACCAAAAGCTAGGAGGTCGAGTAGCATTTGGTGTTCGTAGCCAATCGCTGTCGTGCCGTGCGCGGGGCGCTAATTGCAAAGTCCCACACTCAACGCTCAGAAAGGAAGTACTCTGCAAGATACCCTCGTCGAGGTTGCACTTGAGGTAGCATATTCGTTTGTTGTGACCGTTTTCGGAGCGTTCAGTGTTGTTTAGGGTGTGGACGCGTTCTTCTTGGGATCTTTCGGTTCGGCCGAATAACGGTCCGGATAGTAATCACCTGTCCCGACGTTGGGTTGACACAACGTGATCTTGTAACACGTTGGAGACCAACGACTGGTATGTAATCTGAAAAGGCTCCTAAATATTTCGGGTCGAATAGGGCTGGGTTGTTTGAATGTGAAACTTGATAAGCTCCAATAGTAGGTGACGCATATGTTGTAGTCGTCGAGCACGAACATCTATTAAGCTACCTCCATCGCATCAGTAGTCACTAACGCTACCTATCCACGGATTTTCTTCGAAACAGACACACAACACTGTTGAGATATAGCATAGGTATCGATATAGCATGGCACCTCAAAGTTAGAGATAGGGGTTGACGTAGTGCACGCCAAGGCCGCCAGGCCTCCTGAGCTTTTATAGTGGACGTAACACAACGTAACTCTTATTCGCCGTTTGCACTTGCCTGTTGTCACTAATTTTACTGTTGTCACTTATCATGTTGTCACTTGTCCGCCTGTTGACACTATTTTTAAAGTGATCCATTGCAGTGCTAAGGTAAACCATGGTCTCTGCTTCTGGTGTAGATTTCTGATGGTAGGAAGGCCTTGGGAAAGAGGTTGTGCGTAGTTCACGATTTCGGTGAAGTAGCTATGTGCAGCAAGAAGGTAAGTGCCTATTCAACATTCAATAGAAACTAAATGACATTGACTTTTCTCAACTTCTTTTCCTTAAACACGCCCGAACCAAGCATTCCGCAACATAGTCATGCGTGCATCTTTGACTTCATTCGCCATTCGGTGCACACGCCATGTTGAACTACATGTTTTTATCCATGCATGGCTTATCAATTTGCATTTCTATGAATACCAATAAGCATCATTCAATCTATCCCCGAGGGCTAGTATTAGGTGATGAAGAATTGTTAAGCACGCAAGTCGGCGTGTATGTTCTCGTGGGAAAGCATGATACACAGCTTCAAGATGTCTACTCGTCCGTTTGTCACATGTAGGCTCTCCCCCCCCCCCCCCCCTTCACCATTACATATAGAGCACCACGCATTCCAATTAGGCATACATTATCGCCACAGTAATTATTCTCAACACCTCCCACATCGCTAATATGTTTGGGTTGCATACTGCAACGGTGACTTTAAGCACAGGTTGGAGCATCGCTACGTCAAGGAGATAGCCGTCTCGGGGATCCGGTACGGTGTTTTTCTTGGAGTGTGGTCGCCCTCGTCATCGGAAGACTCGCCATAACGAGGCTCCATAACGAGGTCGTCGTTGGTGTGGTCGGGTATGCTTTCTGCGTTTGTAGGCCGTGACATTAAGTTCGAACTATAGCTAGCGAAAGCACCCCACCATATAAGGTAGTTCGGTAGTGTGAGTTCGATAGTCCGCGGACCGGTATCACTCACTACCGACCCTCTGTAATAAATGGTACGAGTAACGCATCGTCCGTAAGTGCACATGGAATTTGCATAGCTAGTCGGGGGGATTGAAAGGGCATTCGCACTGCAACGCATTTTGCGTAGATGATCTGTGTGGGTCTGGGAGTTGCACTGCCAGCTTTGTCTAGTTTAGCGTAAAAGTTGCGTGCGGGATCGTGTTCTAGCGGCATGTCGACGCAATTGACCACCCCACACAGTAGCCGACGGACGCGCCGACCGTCCCATAGCTTTGGTACCGCTCTTGTCGTCACGCACCACCTTTTAGATGTAAAAGGGAGTATGTGCGCGTAGAGAAAGATGCCTTTCGCGTCACGGTCGTTTTCGTGGTTGTTGTGATGTATGCCGACAAGCGATCCGACCAAATCAGCCGTTCGAACAGGTTCCGCCCCTTCCTGGGTCGTGAGCCGACGGAGTTAAGCTAAGGACACTTTGGGGTACACGCCCCTGAAGTTTGACAAAGTACTAACTTGTCCTCGCGTGGGGGTGACCAGTTTTTTACGAGACTCTGGTGTATGGTTAGTCATACAAATGTAGTACTTATCATACACATATCCCCGAGGCACTAGTGTGCGGAAGGTCCCGGGTTCAACACCACGAGGGGAAAGTTTCTAGTACATAAGCGAACCACGGTCTAAGATAAGGCCCCACCTTCCACATTGAGATCCACATTGCATTGTTTAACCAACTGATTGATTGTCGTGCATCTCAGAGATCAATCTCAGTCGGAGGTCAAAGTTCCGCGGGACACAAAGGCCCTTGAGACGCCAGAAAAAAAGAGCTATTGCTTCAATATAGTTGTCTTTCGCATACCCACCCTCGTCTCCATAAAGCGAGTATTGGGAGTGCTCCTCGCGAACGAAATCAACGAGCTGAAGGCTTAACCGCAACGCGTTGACAATCACTAAGTTCAACGGCGCGTCATTTAACAAAGGCTGATGGGACCTCCGTCGTATTTGTGTAACGGACGGAACCTCGCCATCTCAAGACAATGGAGCTGTGGCATTAGGTACGATGTACGGTCTCCAACTTAGCAGATCAGCCTCGTTCATGGTTCCCTCGGGGTACGCAAGTGTCATCGTGCCCACATCAAACGGTTGCAAGTCCCGCCGGTAACGAGCTTGCCGCTTGTTCAACATGTTGCTCGGCTGCCTGAGTAGATGTCCAAGTGTGTCGTGCTCTTTCACGACAAGGAACTTAGAGCAACCTTCAAGGTAACACCTCCCATGTTTAAGCGCCTGACATACGGCCAAAGCATGTAAATCGTACGCAGAGTAGGTGTTACCACGCTAAGCTGGATTAAGCTTTCGTGGCCATTAAGAGACTAGTTGAAGTCCTCTTCCATGGTCTTTTAGCATGATTTATGCAATCCCCAAAGTCGAAGCATATGTAGCCACGGTGAACATCGCGTCCGAGCTCGCCTCCGGAAGGATCAGACATAGCGCGGAAATGAGCCGTAACTTGAGAGTATCGAAGACTTCCAAATAGGCGGGCGTCAACGTGACCTTTTGTGGTTGGGGCTTCCGTACTAAGTCCGTATAAGGAGCCGTAAGGTCGCTAAAATGATTGATGAGCTTGGCATTCAAGTTATGGATTGGCACGAAACTGCGAACCTCCTTTAGCGTCGTAGGCATTGGCCAGTCTACAAAGGCCTCAATTTTCTTAGTTGAAATCGAAATTTTACCACCAGACACAATGTAGTCCAAGCACCCCATTTCTTGAAGACCGGAGAAGCATTTCTTGAAGCGTAACTTCAATCCTCCCTCCTTAAAACGTTGAAGCACAAGACGCAGGTGCTGAAGGTGCTCCTCCAGTGTGCGATTGTAGACACATACGTCGTCGAGGTAGACGGTGACAAACTTGTGTAAAAAGTCGCGCAGGATAGCATTCATCATTTGCTAGAAGGTGGTCGATGTACTGCAAAGGGTGAAAGGCACCGCAACCCATTGCATCAGTCCATTATGTGTCTGAAACACTGTCTTGTGAACGCTATTCTTACGCTTTCGAACTTGCTAAAAGCCAAACGCTAAGTCGAGGTGGATGTAAAAGTTCGCGTGCTTTAGCTCATCGAGAGTGTCGTCCACACGCGGAAGTGGGAAGGCGTCCTTACGTGTAACCTCGTTAAGGCCACGGTGAACTTAACCACAGTTCAACTTGGCACCGCCCACCGTTCAACTAAGAACGGAGCCGAACAACAGTAGATTGTCGAAGCGAGTCATTAGCTTAACGCACAAAAAAATTGGCGAGCCGAGCTCATTTTGAATGAGACGAATTAAACCAGCCTACACTGCGTCTTTGAGCTCACTATTAAGCTCAGCGCGCCCCACAAGTGACAATCTATTTAGACGCTAACGATTCATCGGGCCTTTTGTTTCAATGGGATGATCCCATTGTCGGCTTACAAGCGGTGAATCCACTTGTTGCAATTACTCAAGGAAGTCATCTTAAGTAACTTCCGGAAGTCTTCACGTTGTTCCGCATTAAGTTCTTCTCCAATGTGATACTCTGCCGACTGTTATGCAATTGGAGTGACGTTAATGACGTAAGATTCAGCGACAAGTCCCTTCCTTCGGCTTGTCTTACGGATTAGCTTCTGAACCTTGCCATACGATATTAGTGGACACTTTGGACGTCGCTCCTCCGTCTGAATCTCAATTGCAATGCCGTCCATTAGGGTGAAATCACGTGTTGTGTCGAGTTGTAGAGAAGCTTGCTGGTTATCAAATCATGGTAGACCGAGCATTAGATCGGCTGTACATGAATCACGTAAGACGTAGAAAGTCCGTTTGAAGTCGTGTCGAGCCAACTCGAAATTAATTTCGCAAACCGTAAAAGAAGTCACACGCTTTCCCTTGGCGAGTCGAACTGGAGTCTTGACCTTAGACTTCACCGTAGGTGAAGAAAAACGTCTTACGAAAACCTTTGATACAAAGTCAAGCGTCGCAGCGCAATCGACTAATCCCGAAACTAGCTGTCCACCATCAACATTTTTTACGTTCAGCTCGGTTCGAATTAACGGGTGAGCTTCGGTTAGGTCAGTCAAAAGGGCGGAAGCATCCGTAGGAAATTGTCGTAGGGTAGCGATGGATTATGTGGGCTCCTCTAGTGGTACATGTACCGATGAAGGCTCAACGGATGTTGTATTCGGAGCTGAATCGTAAAATGGTCGATCAACGTCGACTAACTACAATTGGACAGGCCCAGGAGCGGGGGCAACGACCTCTTGTTGAGTAGGGTCGTTCACAGAATTGCGAGTAAGCAGTTGTGTCATGGCAAGGAACTTTTGGTAAAGTTTCTACTGACGAGTAATCTCGTTGAACTTAGCCAGCATATGTAGAACAAGCACATCCATCGTAGATGTAGGAGTTGTACGCTGACAATTTTCCAAATGACGTGCCATCTGATTTGTCAACTCCCAAGGCGGATTGAAGGACACACGCTCTACACTCAAGTCTCTCTCCGCGACAGAGTCACTAGGTGAACATGGACGTAAGTCACCATGCGAATTTAAACCCTCGTCATGAGACCCTCGTTCAGAGAACCTTCAAGAGTAAAGTCGAATCGTGCGGGCATAGGGACGAAAACGTAGTCAAACAATTTCCAATCAATCGAACGTTTTGCTGTCACATGTCAACGACTGTCTCTCTGCTTGTTCTAAAGACGAAGAAAAACTACTTGTTTAGCAAGTGCCGCAACTGTAGTCGATCGATGTGTCGAAGCGGTACATTGCACCTTTGTCGTTAACGTGTCTCTGGACGGCAAAAATATGTAGCCAATTTCTCCACTCGTCCAAAAAGCAGCCTTGCCACCATCAATTTTGCTTCTTGGGGTTGGCAACCGGCGCCTTGCCCGTAAGCTCCGGGCATTGGAATGCCTGACGCCCTTCTTGTGGCATTACAAGCTAACTCCCTCCTCTTAATGTCGCTTACGCTCCTAACTAAGGGGTCAAAGCCATGGCGATGGCGGGAAAGTCAATTCGGCCAGTGTTTGGGGAATTTCTTCCACGGCCTCCTGGATTACCACGTCCACGACCGGGACCTTCACCGCGCTCGAAGCGCTTGGCTTCTTCGACAACTTGGTCCTCGAAAGAGCGCTTATAAGAGGGTCCAACGCTTGCATGGTTGTGCGATGGAGCTAGTGCGCTTTAAGTACGACCCAAGTGAGGAAAGTTAGCCACGAGGACATTCAGGAAATGTAACTCAGTCTACGGCATGGTGTAGCCCCTCTGTTGAGAGCGATGGGACTTGGCTTGAGTCTAAAGATGGAAGTTTGACAAAATTTTGACGAAGCAAGCACACTATAAGTCGTCCGTAAGAGGTTGTCGAGACCTCCACAAGAAGTCGTTAAACTGTTGGGTTTAGTTGGCGTAAATAAGGGAACCCTCCGTAAGTTGAATAAGGGTTGTAATCGCGTCATCTCGAATGTTCGGCAGCAAAGACGTCGTACGAATCTGTGTAATCAAAGGGTCGAATGTGTCGGAAATAGCTGCTTGTTGTTTACGATTGAGCCACCAACTATTCAAGGCACCTGAAAACTGAGACGTAACCCAAACAACAACGCCGTACGAGTCAAGGTTAGTGCCTGGCATAACGAAGCTTTGAGGCTGCACTTCCAACCAGTCCTACAACTTACGTGGGTCTTGTCTATACTGATAGGGGCGTTAATCACACCCTCTTGCTGCGTCTCAGTCAGTGTTACGACCAAACAAGCGAAGCTAGTTGTAGGGACCGGAACTCCCATGCGTAATTCAGTAGGCGTCTCTCCACACATTTGATTGATGTAGCCCTTAAGTAGTATCCACACATGACCGCAGTCAACAGGTGTAACGCGAGTGTGGAAGAGGAGCTTCTTGGGTAACGACAAGTCTTCATGAAGAAACAGATGTCGAGAAGTCGCAACGCAGGGAAAAGATTCTCAGTGAGCCTCGTAGCCAAAATGTAATACTTCTTATTTACGATGAGCCTCCTTGAGAAGCCCAATCTTAGACGGCGTAAGTGAAAGCCCATCAATATCGACGGTAATCGGAGCAACGTAAGAACCTTCATGATGAACAAACGTTTGAGCGGTAACGGCGTGCTCGACCATAGCTGGCGTAGGAAGGTTAGCAGTCACGTACGGGACAAGAACCAGCGCCGAATAAAGTGGACAAGTTGGTATTGTCCAACATGTAACGGTACTCGAACAAGGTTGCCACTTAATACCGTAAGATCGTCGACGGTGAAGTTTAGGCCAGTTTCCTCAAATAAGTCACTAACGGCCGCGTCGATATGAGCTTCGTTAGGTAAAATCGAACCGATATGAAACCGAGTTTTGCTAGTGCGGGGTTCACGCTGCAAAACAAGCTTAATGTATGAGGCTTTTGGATCTCCGACATGCAACACGATCACACCATAGTCTCCATGGCCAATAGAAGCCATGCCGAATCAAGCCATCAGCGTCGAACAAATCAAGCAACAACAAAAGCGTGCGAAGATCACACGCTCCGAAGCCACTCATGCAGTTTGCCTATTTAGAGGTAAATGCAAACACAAGTCTTTAATGATTTTGTTTGTTGCTGCTTCTGCAAGTGGAAGTGAAGATGGCGAGAGATGGAAGATGTTTGACTGTTAATGTGTAATAGCATGTTGTAATTAAACATAAAGATTGATTAAAGCGTCTCTCACTTCCCTCCATTGCATTAGGCTGAAAGAGGCATAGCCTAGCTAGCCTGCATCTATTCTTGCACATGCTCAACCGACACCTCAAAGACGCATTGAAGGATAGTTTGATTCGCCCGAGCCACCGTGAGTTCGGCTCACCAATTCTTTTTCTGCGTAAAGCATATGGCTCGCTCCGACTTTGCATTGACAACTGTGGAGATAATGGGGTTACGCGTAAGGACGCCTACCCACTTCCGCGTGTGGATGACACCCTCGATGAGATGAAGGGCACGCATTTATACACCCATCTTGACCTCGCCTGTGGCTTCTAGCACGCTCGAGTGCGGGAGGAGGACATCGATAAGGCAACGCTTCAAACACATGACGGTCTGATGGAGTGAGTCGATATGCCGTTTACTCTGTGTAATGCGCAAGCTACATCCCAACATATGATGAATAACACCCTGCCCAACGTTTTACACAAATTCGTTACGATCTACCTCGACGACGTGTGTGTCTACAGTCGCACGATAGACGAACACCTTGAGCACATGCGTCTTGACGTCTTGTGTTTCAACGATTCAAAGAGGAGGCCTTGAAGTTGCGCCTTAAGAAGTGCTTCTTCGATCTTCAGGAGATGGAATACTTGGGCTATAACGTGTATGCTTGTAAAATTTCCGTTTCGGCAAAGAAAGTCAAAGATCTTGCATATTGGTCAGTGCCTACGACGCAGAAGGGAGGTCGTTGTTTCGTGCAGTTTCGCGGTTTGCAACTTCTACGCCAAGTTCATCCATCATTTTAGCGACTTTACGGCTCCTTTGACGCACTCACTTCGGAAGTCCCAGCCATAAAATGTTACGCCGACGCATACATTTTTGGAAGCCTTCGAGACTCTCAAGTTACGGCTCATTTCCACGCCATGCCTTATCCTTCCGGAGGCCAGCTCGGACGCGATGTTCAACGCAGCTACGACAGTGAGGGTTGTAGGAATCCTTTTGCAAGACCAAGAAGGAGAACTTCAACTAGTCTCTTAGTGGGCACGGAAGCTGAACCCAACTGAGGGTGGAAATACCTAATCCTGCCTATGATTTGGAAGCTTTGGCAGTATGTGAAGCGGTTAAGCATTGGGGGTGCTACCTTGAAGGTTGCTCTGAGTTCCTCGTCGTAATATGCCACGACACCTTGCGATATCTACTCCGGCAACCGAAGAACATGTTGAACAAACGGCAAGCACATTAGCTGCGGGACTTGCAACCGTTTTGGGGTTAAATGACGCTCGCGTATCGCAAGGGAGCCATGAACAAACATAATCCATTAAGTCGGAGACGAGACTTCAAACCTCAAGCCACATTTCCATTATCTTTGGATGGCGAGGTTCCGTCAGATACATATTTCCGATTCAAGTCCCAGCCGTTGGTAGAAGACGCGCACTTAAACTCGATGACGGTTAACGCTTTGCGGTTGAGCCTTGAGTTCGCTTATCCCATTCGCAAGGGGTACTCCCAAGACTCGTTTTATAGGGACGAGACTGAGTGGTATGAAGATAGTCGGATGGAAGCACGATTTGGGTACTTTTGGCGTCTCGATCGTCTTTGTATTCCGCGGACCTCTGAGCTCCGACTGAGATTGATCTTTGAGCCGCACGACAGCTCGCCAACTTGTCAAAGCGGAGTTTATGGCACTCTTGCTAAAGTGCTCGACGGATTTTGGTGGAAACGAATTCGCCTAAATGTCAAAGATTTTTGTGAGCGTCGTGTGTAGACGAGCAACAATTCAATCCCATTTGGCTGCGACTCTTAACCCTTTATCTCTTGCACCCATACCGTGATAGCACAAACATGGTCTTGACTACTTAACGCACTTACTTGTGAGCAATGGCTTTGACTGTGTATTAATTGTGGTCAACCATCTGACTCAAATTGCCCATTTTCTGCCGTGTACAAAGAGCGTTACAATAGAGGAAACTGCACGTTTGTTTCTCAGGGGAGTCTACAGATTACATGGATTGACCCGAGTGAAGGTTTGTGACCGCGACCCGAAATTCGTCAGAGGCTTTTGGCAAACGCTTTGGAGACGCCTTGGAACGCGGCTCATCATGTCTTCCAACCGACACCCAGAGATGGATCGACGAACGGAGCGCGTCAACAACACGTTACAGCGGCTTTTGCGATGTTTTGGTTGCTACGATGGATCGAAGTGGACAAACCTCTTGCCTCAAGTGGAATTTGTGTATAACGCTACTTGAGCCTTCGGAATTGAACACACCCCATTTGAGGCTAGTTTGGTTTCTCACCAGAGGAGCCACCTGACCTGTTGTTCAACATGCAACCTCCGATTCCGATTTCACGAGACGCGTAAGAACGGTTAAGATTATTACATGAGATGCATGCTTTGGTACATATGGTGTTCTAGTTTCACAAAGATGAGATGCAAGCTCGTTAAGAACCGTCAACATTCCCGCACTTCGTTCGAGGAGACAAGTAAGGCTAGGGATCAAGTGCATTTTGTCGATGTTGATGGTAATGATATTTTGAAACGTCGATGTTGATAGTATTGATATATTGGATTGTCGATGTTGATGAGGTTGATAGTTTGGGATGTTGACATCGATAGCAATTTAAGCCAATATTATTGCCGATGTATCACTATTTAGGACGATATATCGATACATCGGGCTTAGATGATCAATATTTTCCAATTGTTTTGATAATTGATGGCATTGATACTAGCACTACTGCCATCGTGTCGATATCGATGTCGCAATCTATCACATCGATGGCACCATCAGCGGGTGATGATGATACTATCGACGATGCATCGATGGATGATCCCTAGCCTTAGAGACAAGGTGACAATCGTTACAAAGAACCTCTTCTTGCGTGGATAGCCTAACTGAAAGCTGCGTGATCGCCAACTTGGACATGTTACAAGTGAGGAGCGAATTTGGGAACCTAATTACAGATTACGACTGCTAGCGGCATTACGCTTACACCTTGTGTGTCACGTAAATAATATAAGACAATGCTCTACTACTTCAACACTAAAACAAACGTAAAGGTCACGATGGGCCGTCACAACTACTCGAAGATGGGCGGTCGTGGTGGCCATCGTCGCCCGGGGCTTGGCCGCCCCGTCGCGTTGCTATTTAGAATCCTCGGGCCATGCTTCATGTTGGACGAGATCCTCTCACAAGCCGTGGGCTATAGCTCCGTGCTAGTGAGGAGGCCCTCGTTGGCGAGACTCCAAGGCATGCGTCCAATCTCGATTCGAAAATGCGGCATCCATCCACACCCGCTACGCCACCGACCACCACCCCCAGAACAACATTGTCCGCTAGTAATGGTTTGTTCGTGACTATTGCTTACCCATTTGCCCTTGAGGACGGGGAGTCACACGGTTGGCTCCAATGGCGAATGAGTTGGTTGATCACTTAACCAATTTTGTAGTCGTTCGACATTTTCCAAGCTTGGCTATCTACATCACACTCCCGCTATTTGCGGTATGAAAGTTGTGCTTGCGTGAAAGAGTTTGTGCGGCGGTCATCCACCATACATTTGTCTCATTCCATCGATTTAATGGGGACATAATAATGCGCCGTGAGTTCATGCAACGTCAATATGTGGTTCTTCACGGCACGTTGGGTTCCCATCTTCGTCATGTCTTATCATATGAGGGTGGTGCAATATTGTTGCCTGACTTAATCACTCTTCGCGGGCTTGGGCTTCTTTGATGCATCCTTTCTTCCCTTCCTTGCTTGTGGATCCCACGCGCTTTCTTTGTAATTAAAAATATTTTTAGTTCTAACATGAAAGATACCTGTGGATAGCGTGGGGGTCAGGGCTACAGGTAACTGCCGGGTAATTAGGGTTTCCCTCCCTGCTTGTCTCTTACCCATACACAGCTCATTGATGTTGGTCCGCAGGTGAACTTGCATACGGTACCATACGCGTAAGGTGAGAGATTGGAAGATACCCGGATAGATATTGTCGCTATATCGCTATGGCTTAGTGAAAAATAAGAGCGTGAGGCCCCTTTATCTGTACAAAATTCCACTTTTTGGTCACAAGAACAACAAGATGAATTGGTTACAAGAAGAACATGATGAGCACGGACAGGGAAAGTGGGAGGGGAAACAAAAGGGCAAGAATAATGACGAGAGGATCACGGAATCCAAAGCACGGCAAAAGGAAAGCACTACATTGTGCAAAAACCTAGCAGATTAAATTAAGGAAACTAACAGAACAACAAGATGAGCACGGACATCAGGGAAAGTGGGAGGGTTTTATTTTATCTATACAAAATCCCATAACAGATTGGGTACCTGTAGTGATAGTCGCTTATTATCGTCAAGCAACCACAATACAGAATCAAGGATTATTCATATAAATAAAAAAAATCTTACAAGAAAAAGCAATGGAGGCCACCAAGCAAAAAGACGAAAAGAGGAAAATGATATGTCAATATAGACCCGCCACTTGCGTGGATGGTCGACATCGCTCTTGATACTACATGAAACAAAACACGAGAGACAGAACTGCGGCCCTCTTGTATTGTTACCTACCGCTACACAAACAGACATCATGTTCACTTCCGCCTCTCGATCATCGGCCTCACTCAAGATCACAGCTGCACGACTTCGGAATGTGAGGCGGCCTGCGGCGACCAGCCACCAGCGGTTTGCGGTGCTCGGAGGGAGAAAGGTCTGCTCGCCATCGTGGGTGAACAACCTGCGACCGCCAGATGCCTAACGCTCACAGCACACTGTTCACACCGAATTTATACAGGGCTGCTCACGATATATCTTACCGCCTCCCGTCATCCCGCACCGCTCATTAATTCCGCTGTTGTTCCGTCCAGAGCAGTGCTGCCGTCCGTTTAGACGCGCCGCCACGTCAGTGGATCGTCTTCTGATAAGAAAGTCAGGAAATAGTCCATCTAACTCCTTCGATTTGCTTCGCAGACCGCATCCTTCCGCTCCCTCTTTGGACACCCATCGCTGGTTTCGCCTTCTGCGCGTCGTCTGGTATGCACTATGCACCCGGCGGCATTGCAGCTACCCGTAGTCGGTGACTCGGTGGTAGTGTGTTTCCGCCGCGCGGTGCTACCCTTTGTTGACGCCGACAATTTGTTTACTTACAATGTGAAATAAGTATGTGAGTTTCCTGATCTATATTTTCTTTGCATTAATATTTGCAGATTTATTCAGACTCTTTCATTATATCAAATAAAATATTTTAATTGCGAATTCAACTTACAAATAATGGCAGTGGAATCCACCGCAAGCGAAGATAAGGATTAGAAAGAGAAAGAAGCGGCAAATAAGCCAATGCTGAGAAGTGTCGCTTGGAATTAAACCAATTAAACCAAAGAAGCCAAGGCTCGTCCTACAAGTAAAATAAGGGCCGTCCTATACAGAGCGAAAAACCACGCGTGCCGCGTGGTCATTTTTGTACGTTTCTTGTCGTGCTAGTACAGCTTATAATGTGTCGATTTTGCCGTCCTATACGAGAAAGTGGGCACGGCGGCACGAACACGCGTGGTCGCCTATGATGTTGACCTGATCTAGCAGCGCAACTACCGCTAGCGACTACCTAGTATGCCATGTTGGCTCGGAGGCACGCGATGGCGAAAGAATCCTACCATTATCGCTAGCATTTTAGTAGCGCCACCGTTTGCCTCTAACTATATATTCCCGCACCTTGTCTTGCTTCGCGCGCACCGCTCAATTCAACGACGGGAGCGCGCCATCCCACCGCACTTACACGCTCTACTACATGACTTTCAACAAGCGACACTATAATTATTATTCACTAACTATCCACCCATGTATCCCCTAGAAGCACATATTGTGCACTTTTTTAATTATTTTCCGTTAACATAGGCAAGACTCCAAAAGATCGCGTCGGGAGTATGCGCCGGCCGGTGGCCCGCACGGTAGCGGGGGGCGCCGCCGCGCGGGCAACCGATCACTTCCGTCCGACCCCAATTCGGCGACCGACGGGTGAAAGAGGGGAAGTTAATTAAAGCCCTTACATTTAAAAGTTTATTTTGCGGTGATTTTCAGGGAATCGTGGTGGTTGTGGCGGTGAGGCATGGGGTTGGGTGACGAAGGTTTCACTAGATCCCGGGCCACAGGGACCACGCGGGCACGCAGGACCACGCGTGCCTGTCACACGGCCTCTGCGTGCCCGTGACAGCACGTTTCGTGTCACGGAAGGCACGCGTGGTCGCGTGGCGTACTTCTACGTGAAAATTGTATCATCACGTACAAAAAACGTACAGGACCACGCGGCACGCGTGGTTTTTCGCTCTGTATAGGACGGGGGTAATTACCCGCGCGCCCCTGCCTTCCGCGTGCCGCAGCACGCGTCAGGCGCAGCGAGGGCAGCAGGAGGCGAAGACTTCTCGAACCCATCGGAACTGCAAGAAGTACTTGACGCCGGAGGTCGGCTCACTCACGCCGCGCATGTGACTTGGAAACAGGTTCCCGTCTGCCCCTCAGTGTTACTTGTTTCCCTAGTTGAACTAAGTGCTGCTTTGGTTAACTAGTCCCTAAGCAGCACTTTGTTGCTTATTCCGTGCTGCTTCAAGCACAACGAATGTAGTGTGTTACTGATGGCCGCCGAGTCTCACCAGCAGTGCAGATACTGATACTTGTGTGCTTGGACGCGCTAGCTGCTACGACCAGGAAATACGGTAGTGGACGCGACTTGCGGTAATGGTCACGACACGGAGTTTCTCGCGCAGCAAGTGGGTCCCACGGGATGCGTATATGGCTTTGACATCCAGGTCGGTGTCAAGTCGGCTTTTCACGCTGCAGCTTTAGTGTATAAAAAGTAATTATTGTGCCGCAATAAGGGACTGGCGGACTGCCCGTTTTTACGATACACTGTCTTTATTATTGGGAAAGTACAGGAGGCCGCGGTCGCTTCAACCACGAGGAGAATTAACGAGTCCATCCCAGCGGAGCAACGGCCGCGGGTCCACTTAGTGAGGGGCTGCCACTCGACGATGGCTTCGTATGTGGGCGAGGGTGAGGCGAAACTGGTTTGCTTCAACCTCGGCTACTTACCGTCCGCCGATAAGTCAATAACGACGCGCAGCGAGTCTACCGTCACCGCGATTAAGGTCAGTGCTCACTGTCAGCCTAGGCGCACGGGAGGCTGGCCTCTTGAAAACCTGCCTTGTCTCCGCAGCTCTGGCGTGTATGCCACGGCTTTCATGACGCAACGGCAACTTAGGCCCTGTATTGATAAATGATGCGACAAACCGCCGGTAATTTGTCTGAATCGCTTTACGTATTATAACTTTCAGTATCAGTGTCATCAGCACCGTGCATTTCTATATAGTAATACTGATATATGTATAAAAACGCGCAAAGCACTAATGCCACGACGACTGGGAAACGACAACGCTCTACCAGTCCGAATCCGGATAACCCTCCCTTCCCTCTTCATCGCCAGGCTGCATCGAAAGCGGTATCGCGGGGTGGAGCCATATCGATTATGTGCTACACGGGCCATCCCGGTGGAATGGACGAATACGCCGCCGTGGTGGACCTGATTCAAGGTGCTGCTTAAAAACCCTATTCATGTAAACCCTAAAGATGCTTAGTCACGGAAGTCCAGTCATCCTGCTCCCCTTTTTGTCAGCTTGATGGAAAAACTAAGTGGGGACGAGGACATGTGCGTCCATAGTGATTGCGCGAAGTGCGTGCTCGTCGTCACAGGACTGTCAACTCGGGAATGGATCGCGTCGGAGCACCGAATCTTGAACCGACCTAGCGCGCCCATACTGCAGCTGCTTTTCCGCAGATCCGAAATTTGATTACAATTGGAATAACGCATTAGAAAAAGTCTGAAAATATTTTTAAGTTGATGTGATGTCGTCGAACGAAATCCTTCCAGACTCCGCTCATTTGTCGTCAGAATGTGTTTCTAGACGGATGTTTGCCAGCCATCCTGCATGCCTATGCCGTAGGGCGTATGTCATTGTGGGGCCGTCGTGTTTGTGAGCATTTGTGTGCATACGATATAGCGTATTCGCGTGGCTATGTCATTTATACATTAATTGGCGTTCCTGTGAAATGCATCGATATTTGAATGTGTATGTGTGTATTTAATTTGTGTGTGTGTGTGTGTGTGTGTGTGTGATTCAAAATGCATCTGTACGTATTTTTTGCAATTGTGCGGCGGTTGAATGGCGACAAGTCATCGTTGGAGGGGAAAGGATGACCACATGAATATCTTTGGTTTGTCACACGTGCACATACAAATACGCACATCGCGTTACAAGTCCCTCAAGGATATACCCATCATATGCAAAGGAAGAGTAAGTACGGAAACAGACACACACACACACACACACACACACACACACACACACACACACACACACACACACACACGCTCACACACGCTCACACACAAACACAATAACTTTTACACCTAATTTCTGAGACACACACGCACACACACACACACATACAAAAACACCGCTCATGAGCACTTTTGAGCACGCTCACGTTAACAGCGCATTTACGTTTGCAAACTAGCAATCGCACACACAAACACACACACATACTCACGGCCCTTGAGTACTTTAGAGCACGTTGACAAACAATTACAGCACATTTACGTTTGTCAACTAGCAATCGCACAGACATTAGTTTTCACCCAATATCTGAAACACGCACACACACAAACACACACACACACACACACACACACACACACACACACACTGCTTTACTCAATTACATGACATGATATATACGAGGTACACATGTGCATTACCCACAAAAACGGACAATGCGATACTCCACCAGACACTTCTGCGCCCAGACAGGACTCCGTTGGCTGGGCTTCAGTCACAGCCATTGCATGTGCACCGAATATATGCGGTACTTAGGTGCATTGCCGGACAATCTATTTACAACGCCGCAGGCTGCTCTTCCCCAGAATGGCATCCCAATGGTGCCCATCATCTGAAGCCACACCCGTCATTGTCATTATTATGGTGACCATACCGAGTGACGTTTCCCGCATTCCGTGACACACCGCTCAACACACTCTCCTCTGCACTCCGAGTCACCACCGACGTGACTCGAATCGACTGCCCTGCTTCTGCTCCTGTAGAACGGCGTTGCTTGTTATCCCTAACCCCGACCCTGCGTTTGGGTAGGACGGACAGCCTGTGCAGCGGGAACAAAGAAGGATTGAGGTCAATGAGCAGAGCGGAGCGGGAGAATCGAGTGCGGTGTCAGGGGAGGTTGGCTGGAGGATGACGTTGGTGGACGCGGGAAGGAGGGCCAACGCACCCTCGAATGTCCTCCTCCACTGACCATGGCAGCGTAGCCATTTTGGTCCCGCTGACGACCATTTTGGAGCTCTTGGCTGAACGTGAACAACGGCAACGCGTGTTAGTGTGTGAGAGGAATGATGAAACGAGTATGGCTGGATATGCGTGTGTGTGTTTGTAAGTGTGTGTGTGTGTGTGTGTGTGCGAAATATGTGTGTGTGGGGGGGCGGGGGGAGGATCCGTAAGTATTAGTGTGTATCTATGTGTTTGTACATGTATGTGTACATATGTGTGTACGTGTGTGTTTGTCTGTAAGTAGTGTGTGTGTAAATATGTGTGTGTGTGTGTGTGTGTGTGTGTGTGTTTACGTGTCTGTAAGTATGCGTGTATGTGTGCGTATGCATGTGTCTGAAAAATTATGTGCATAAGCTTGTGCGTATCTGAGTATGCGTATGTATATACCTGTGCTTCTGTAAGTGTATGTGTGGGTGCGTGTCTATGTATATATTTGTGGATGTGTGTGTATTTGTGTGCGCGTGAGTGTGTGTATGTGCGTGTGAGTCAGTGTATGTGTGTGTGCGTGTGTGGGAAAGGAGGTGTGTATCATGGTGTGTGGAAAAGTGTGTGTGTGCGGATGAGTCTATGTGTGTATGTGTGTGAGTGCGTGTGTCTGGAAGCGTATGTGCATACTTGTGTGTGCGTATGCGTGTACGTGTGTGTCTATAAATGAATATGGACATATGTGTGTGTGTGTGTGTGTGTGTGTGTGTGCGTGTGTCTGCAAATGTATGTGTATATATGGGTGGGTTCTCGTGCGTGTATGTGTGTGTGTCTATATTTGTGTGTGTGTGTGGGGGGGGGGGGGGGTGTCTTCGTGCGTGCATGTCGAGGTATTATCGCAAATTGTGGAATGGGAACGTGATGAAATAGTAATATCGTGCATGCTGGGACAAGGAGGATGGGGTTTTCTTTATGATAATCGTTGCAAAGGTTCGGATGGATGGCGCGTGTGTGGGTTTGAGTGCATGTGCGCGGATGAGAGGGGGGCTGGATGCATGCGTGTATGTCTGTCTAGGAACGCGCGCACGTGTGTGTGTGTGTGTGTGTGTGTGTGTGAGAGAGAGAGAGAGAGAGAGAGAGAGAGAGAGAGAGAGAGAGAGTGTGTGTGTGTGTGTGTGTGTGTGTGTCTCTGTGTGTGTGTATATGCGGATTTGTTTGTGTGTGCTTGCGCGCGTGTGTGTGAATGGAAGTATGTGTTTGAGGTGCGGGGGAAAGAATACATGATGGAATGAAAGAAGAGGGATAACGCTGCTTGAACATGGGATGAAGTAATGCAAATTTATATGGGACGAGGTACCGCTAATCTGCTAGGGGTTCAAGAGGGGACTCACGTCGTGGCATTTCCCGCGAGTACGCCGCGTTGACCATGCAGCCGTCGCGAAACACGGCGGACTGAGGCTCGCTCAACGCCGGTGGTAGGTCGGACAGGATGGTGGCGGCGCGGTAAGGGATGAGTCGAGCACCGCAGAGACTGTAAGGCACCGCAGCGGTCGACAACGCCTCGCACGCTCCGCCCGGAAATTCCTCGCTACGCGCCGGCTTACGTGGCACCACAAAGCCGTGACTCGTGAGCGTGCTCGGCACGGAACGCACGAGGCCACTTCCCGAGCTGTGACTACCCGTCTCATTCCTGCCGCCGCGTCGCGCCTTTCCGTCTGGAAACAACGTCGATGAAAACAGCGGACGACTAGACGACGGCCGAGCGCTCTTCGCACGACACGAGCCGCTCAACCCCGAGCCTGAACCCGAGCCCTGTGCTGACGACTCCACGGCAGACCGGATGTGCCTTCTTCGTCCAGGCTGGGACAACGAGGGACGAGCGCGGTGCGCCGCTTCCGCCGCTTCCTCCCCTTCAATCCAACCCTCGCCAAAATCGCGATCCAACCTTTCAAACGACGTCGACTGATGCAGCTTCCCACCACCACCGCTACTACTCTCCCCCAATAAAACCCCCACAGCACACCCCTCTCCAACCGGCTGCGCAAAATCCTCCCCCTCCTCCATCACG
Source organism: Tetraselmis chui (assembly GCA_026401115.1). Classification (NCBI taxonomy): domain Eukaryota; kingdom Viridiplantae; phylum Chlorophyta; class Chlorodendrophyceae; order Chlorodendrales; family Chlorodendraceae; genus Tetraselmis; species Tetraselmis chui. The sequence goes on from JAPMLY010000282.1 coordinate 222,535, forward strand.
TCTTCCTCCACTACGTCCAGCCCCTCTCGTAAGCTCCCTTCTACACTCAGCGACGAAGAAGACGCGCGGTCGATATCGCCACAGAATAGTCGTCCGCCGTCGCGCGACTCCCCCCCCGTTGGCGAAGGTGACCCTCTGCCTGACCGCGGAGGTCTTGCTGACATGGGGCGAGCAGGTCTAGAGGGGGTCTTACCGCTGTCCAGCGGCTGTGGGGTTACTATGTCTCGAGAATGTTCGGCCGACGCAAAATTCGCAAACGACGCTTCGCTTTCGAAGTTGTGACCTTCAGCTGCTGACGACTCCAGAGCAGACAGCGAAGGGTCGCCGCCCTCTTTGTCCACACTCCTGCTGGCCACGTCTGCTGCTGCTGACGTCTGAGCGCCCTTGCCCAGCCCTGCCCTGTCTACGCCTGTGGCATGAGGACTGAAAACAGTGTTTCGATTTTAGGATTAGGTTAAAACGCGCTGAGCGAATTCCAAGTGTCTGCAAAGGTGATATATTGATTGACACGTCAACATCATGTGGTGATATAGGACCTCACCGCCCCCCCCTCGACTGGCCAGCGAAAGCAGTGGTTGGCCTTCTAGCGCGTGGGTTAGTGCAGGCGCTGCGTTTCCAGTTGGCTGCCCAGTAACGACCACCCTCCGCCATATCGCCGCCCACCACCGTGTGTGTAGATGCAGACGGGGGGCGGACCGAGGAATGCGCCCTCACCATCGACCCTTTCATCAGGTTCCCCTTGAACCCACCCACCGCGCTCCCCGGCCTCTACCGCCCCCAACAAGCCAATAAAAAACAGTCATCATTGCAAAGTTGGGTTACTCTATGCAAAGGAATGAAGTCGTGTAATGTGACGTATGAGGTAGAGCGAGGCGTACCCTATAATGTATGTCCCGGCTCCTGAGCAGCGTCCAGCAAAATTTGTGCAGGTGGAGGGAGGGGGGTGGGGAGGCAGGAGAGGCAATTCATCAGCTAGTGAGTTGTGTGTGTGTGTGTGTGTGTGTGTGTGTGTGTGTGTGTGTGTGTGTGTTCATAATCGAAATCAGGAAAGAGAGAATAGAAAACGAGGAAGAGTCGTTGTGGAGGGCGGGGAATGTAGCATGAGAAAGGGTAGGTGAGGATGGCGAGCCAGACGCGCTTTTAGGCCACAAAGATCTGATGCCATCAACTCTCACCTGTTACATTCGATCCTCTTGTAAGTGAATTCAGGATAACAACATTGTTTTTTCGTTGAATATTTCTATTTTGCCGCCGTCGCACCTGAAACTGCCGCAGTCTCGAGCCGCCGCCCAGTCGAGCCCAGCGTCCCGGCGATGTAGCGGGCCGGAGAGGGGTCTAGACACGTGCCCGGATTCAAAGCACCGTGCTTCATTCCCTCGCTCTGCCTCTTCCTCGCCGTTTCCGTAGTGGTGCCCATTTCCGTCCCGAATTTCTCCGCGGGTGGAAACCGGCCGTCGAGCCGCAGCGGCCACACCATCGCTATCCGTAACCCCCATCCTATCGGCATTCTTCACCCGACGCAGTACCGGAACGGGTGCTGAGCCGCTGAAGGGTGAGGCCGCGCTGGTTGTTGCGTATATCGCCGCGGCTGTGTCACGTCCTTGGCTCGCATGCTGTGTATTCGCCCGTGCCCCGCCCGAGTACACTAGCGTCGCCGGCCGCGTGAGGGAGTGCACGTAAGTGGTGGCCTTCGACCGCCCGGAGGCCCCCACAGGGCTGCTCTCATGCGTCACCATTACGACGGGTGCTCATCCAGCGCTACAGCCCACTTGGTTCGGTTACGGCGGAGCTGTGCTGTGGAAGCCGACGGCGTCGCCGGTGACATGTGATTGGTGGACTCCGAACAATCCGTACGGCAGTGAATGCAGTATCCGTACAAATTTGAGCACCAAGGGGTGTGATGCAGTAATTAGGTACCTGTACCATCAGGTAATGCATCTGGCGTGTAGACTTTTGTAATAAATGAATGGAAGCCATAGAATGACCCCGCCGGCATCTTTCGCGCGCCATGATTGCGTCGTGCCGCATCATCAGACCCATCGGACCTTGCACAACCCACAACGAGCCGAAAAAGTTTAACATTCTACCTGTTCTCACTACACATTTCGGAGCTGCACATCAGGAAGCACCCGTATATGAGCCCCGTATGTTTCGACGACGCCCAGCGATGCTGACTGAGGACGCGGATAAGCGCGATGCGCGCCCGCTACTTAAAGAGCATCGCTGGTGCACTTTGGCCGCGAAGATGTCGCTCAGTGAAGATGACCTCGCGGACGAACAAACACGCCACGAGCGCGCCAAGGACAGGCTTGACGCCGTGGCAGAAGATAACCACATACTTAGACGTGACTTACAGGCCGAGCGTGCTCGGGCAGGAAATGCGTCCGGTCTAGTCGCAATTGCGCAAGTTTCAAGAAGGGTTGTGTGGCGACACGACCCACCAGCAGGTTGAGGACGACAAAGCAATGTTGGACGCAGACCCTGAGCAGTGTTGAAGTACCTCAATGAAGACTGTCATTCAGTAGAGTCAGTATGACGGTGAATATGTATGTATTGGACCGATGTAGAATATGGTAGTAAGGACCTTACATTGCTTACAATGACTGTTTCAAATTAAATGTGAGATCTTAACAGACAGTCAACTAAGTACGACCATCTGCTTAGTCCCCAAGGGAACGCGCAGTTTCTTCTATGAGGGCGTCGACACAGCCCTCCTCACCTTTTATCGACATGACATGCCTCACAAGGGTCTTACTGTCTTGACACTAAGTGCTAGAACAAGTTAGCCGCACAAGATGCAGCGAGCGGAAGACCTAGTTGACCACGTGAACCGACTTAACCTCGTTCGCATGGAACTAGAGCAGCTATTGAAACCTCCCGACAAGTCGACACTTGTCGTCGCTTTCATCCAAGGGCTGCGTGCGGAATTCAAGACTGCAGCTCAGCTCTTGTCTACGGGTGGTGTCAACGCCTTCACCCTCGATGATGATGTTTGGCATGCTCGCGATTGCATGCTCATCGCCTCGGTCCCAACGGAGCAACATGCCTCTGCATTTCCTGCGGAGGTGACCCAATCACCTTCCTCTGATGATGTGATTCATACATCCATCGCTCCCCAAATGCCCACCCTCACAACTCAGATGCCTACTCTCGCCGATTTTGTGGCCGCTATGCATGTTATCCAGCGCGACGCAGATGTTGATGTGGCGTCCACCGACAATATCGATGATGCTCCCTTTGAACCTCATGCGTCTCCTATCGCCGGCGCTCTTTGGGCATTGCCATTGTGTTTGACACCTCTTGTTCTTCTCCAGTCGAAGTTGGACGCCTCCTCTGTTTCGGCCGATGCATGGCTCCTTGACTTCTTCCGAGCCTCCAATCCCGTTCCCGCTTTCGTTTCCCGCCTCCGACTCCTTAATGATGTCCAACACTCTGTCAAGAAAGATGGTGATGGCATCACGATGATGGAGACGAGGACTGATGTTGGGTTCGACCACATAGTGGTGCCGCCCCCACATACTACGTCTCCAACCCCTCATGTTGTGTCTAATCTCCCCTCTCGTGCTTCTCTCCCGCAAGACTCATTTCGAGAACATTCATTACAAGAGAGCCCCTACAACTTTCGACAGCGCAGCCTACGCCTCCTCCGTAGTCGCCCTCTGCTTGTGCATTTCGCACGGCCCCTTTACCATATGTTTCCGCCCTCACTCGCCGCTTCCGCGGGTCGTCCCCACATGTCCTAGCGGTCTCTGCAAGCCTAATCCGCTTGGTCGCGTCGACCATGAGCTTCTTGTTGAGTGGCATGCATCCACTCAAGAGGGGTGTGGTACCTTTGACTCCACGCTCCCAATCATATACATAAGCAATTGCATCAATGTAGGGACTGCGACATCCTCACCTAAAGGAGTGGCAGCCAATCAGCCAACGACATCACAACGAATCCCATGTCAACAAGCAATGGACCTCAGCTCGCACGTCATCCTCTTCATATATTTCATGTCGAGTCGGACTAAGCACATGGACATCCGGCTACATCTTGTGCGCAACGCAAGCCTATCTATGTTGCAATGCGCTGCCCCTTCATTTATTTTTCTGGCTCAAATGTCATTCTTCTATTCATTCAGGAGGGTTGTTGAAGTACCTCTGTGAGGTGTTACTTTGGTTAGGCTAAGTTGGCAACCTTAGACTAATAGTAGGACCTAATCTCTGGATCTAATTATACAGCATAGAGAGAATTAATAAGATTGTCTTAGGAACAGGGTTTCTTACAATCTGGGTGTCGCGTAAATCTGGTCTGTACCGGTCTCTTCCGCTCTACCAGTAAGTCCCCGTCTTAAATATCCACACCTCAGGTGTTCTAGAAACAGCCTTAGGCTAGCCACTAGAGGAATAGCGGAATAGCGAAAGCGGTACGTATCACTATACAGTACCGAAACGTACTGACACGTCGGAATTATTAGTAATAAATAAATCGCGAAGCGATACGAGCTATAGGTCCAGGCAAATAATAGGAGGTATATTCGCGAATATACCTCCTATTCGAAATAGGAGGTATAGCGTTTTTCAAATATTATACACGACATACAGGCGAAGCGAAATAACGAAATACAACCGGATCGCTATGGGTTTGAGCGACCGCTCTATAGGTTTGGGCTGGCTGGCTCACCGACTACAGGTACCCGTACAGCAACGAGGGATGCCAGCAACGAGACAACGCAAAATCAGTGGCGTGCCATCGTCTAGAAGAAGGAATCCTAGGACTATCGCAGGCACCCCACATGTTCACCACGTAGTCGCTATCGCTATCATGGAATCCTGCGCGGCTTGTGTTGGAGTGAGCAGCGGACGCATTCGCCCAGCGAGCGATCTATCCGGACACACGCATTTTCGAAAATCTATCTCTTGTTGACTTGCCCACTCGCTCAAACAAGAGGTAGATCGACGCCGAATTTATCAAAAACCTAGAAGCGTACCTTGAGATACCTTTATAAAACAAGTTGCACCATCTGTGTGGCAGCAAGACTCTCGTCTACTCAACTTTTTCGATAGCGACTTGCGGGGTAGCTCCTCCCCGTAGTTGGTACTTGGTAGTAGCGATCGTCGCTAGATGGTTCACACAAGTACTTAACTGTAGTTGGTCCCTATTCGCTATTCGTTTAGTAACGCGAAATAGCACCCGTTAACTATTATGAGATTCCTGTATGCTTCCTGTCCCCACTGAAGACCAAATGATGTACTGATATGGTCCTGAAGACCAAATGACGTACTCATTTGGTCCTGGCGCGTTCCCCACGCCATTTTTGTAATAAATTCTTTTCTATTTCTTTCTTGTCCCTGCTGCCTCCCGCACGGTCCCCGGCACCTCGGCTGCTCGGCCCGGCACCTCGGCTGCTCGGCTGCTCGGCTCGGCACCTCGGCTGCTTGGTAGTCCCGGCACCTCGGCTGCTCGGCTGCGCTGCCGCAACGCCCAATCCCGGCCGATCGGCTGCCGCTACGCTGTGCTGCGGTAACCCCATCCCGGCGTTGCGGAATGTCGGGCAGGGCGTGCTGTCGCGCGCCGGGCACCTGCAGCTGCGCCTCAGCTGCCCGCCGATGCTGCGCCTCGGCTGCTCGGCTGCTCGGCAATCCCGGCACCTCGGCTGCTCGGCTGCTCGGCGAGGCACCTCGGCTCCTCGGTCAGGCACCTCGGCTGCTCGGCAATCCCGGCTGCGCTGCCGCAACGCCCCATCCCGGCCGACTGCCATCCCGCCCCGTCCCCGCTGTGCTGCGGTAACGCCCGGGCGTGCTGTCGCGCGCCTGCGCCTGCACCTCACCGGGACCTGCAGCACCGAGGCATGGTGCACGCACGCATGCCCACGCCGACCGCAACCACTCACGCCCACCGCCGAGCGCCGATGCTGCACGCACGCATGCCTCCGCCCTTGCCAAGGCAAAGGCGGAGGGACCCGACCGACCCGACCCGACCCGACCCACCCCCCCCAAAAACAACCTGGTACCCTCCGAAAGGGTACTATTTCTTGTCGCTAAATGGCACCGGTGCCGGTGCTTGCGCTACCACTCGCTCCACACCGGGGAGGGCGGTACCAAGTACCAAGTACTCCAGCAAAAGTGTTTATATAGCTATACCCCTTAAATTATAGCAAACTTCTAAAGTAACATGGTACTTGGTACTTGGTACTCTCCTCTTTTTTCGCAAAAAAATAAAGTAAAGAGTACCGGTGCCCGTTGCTAACGCAACACCTCACTCCACACCGGGGCCTCCGCACAGTACCAGGTTGCACCGCCGGCCGGACCGCCTCCGCCTCCGCCGACCGCAACCACTCACGCCCACTCGCCGATCCCCCGATCCCCTCGCACTCGCGAAAGGCGCACAAAGCGCGCCCCGACGGTACTATTTTATTGGCTAGTACCCGTACCTCGCAGCACGCCGCTGTACCAACTCGCACCGACGCCGCCGCACCCCAATTTCGCTCGCTCGCCAATTTCGCTTGCCGACGCTACTCCAACGAAAACACAAATGGCGCACAAAGCGCGCCCCGACGGTACTATTTTATTGGCTAGTACCCGTACCTCGCAGCACGTGTAAAAATTTGAATTCAAATTATTGATTACATATTGGCCCGACTCCTTGCACTCACGCATGCGCGCACGCACGCATCCCTCCGCCAACTCACGATGGTCTTGATAGATTATATATCGTCGTTACATCTTCCCCGGTCAGCGGGCCGTCGTCAATTGTAACTTTCCTCGCGTACCCGTCCCACCAAAAAGCGGTTGAATCGGGAGTTGTTCCTCCGTTGTTGTTCGCGCCGATGAACATTCTGGTAGATGTCAGGGACGAGATGTTCCACTCGCCAACATATGTTGCATCGAGGGCCAATCCGTTAATGCTTTTGTGCATCGTCCAGTGGTGATCGTCTACCGAAAAGGCGAAGAAATGCCACGTGTCTTTCGTAAGGTCAAATGGTGTATTGGTGAAGGCATTGGATAATAGCCCTCTGTTCGTAAGATGAGTTATCCCCACACCGTTTTGCCTTAACACTAGAAATCGCATCTCTCGGTCGACTAGCGGCTTGATCCAAAGCGTCATCGACCATGTTCCTGACCGCACGTACTCGCCGTAGTCCACTCCCTCTTCACCGATATCGGAGAACCTCGCGTAGGAACTTGAGCCGTTGAATTTGATCGCATCGCCCTCGGCAACTATTTGTTTCCGTGGTCCACCAAATTCGCGTCGAGGATGTTATGGCGGATACGCACGTCTCCAACCGGCTGCGGCCCCGCCGTGTTGCCGCGGGCGTCGATGAGTTCCACCCAAAAGTAGTGAGTCCCGCCCTCGAGCGGTCCCACCGTCGCGGCGCCGTCGAGGTAGCGCTTGATGCCGGTGCCGTGGTCCGTCGCCGCCGACTTGAGCACCGCGGCGGTGACGTTCGCGTAGTCCGCCGGCACCGCGTCGACGGTGTTGCGGTAGAGCCGCACCTCGGTGACGCCGCTCATGCTTTGGGAGAAGAGTGAGAATTTTCTATCGCGCTCGGAATGTTCGGCGCGCTTTCTTCTAGCCGGCTCATCTCGGAAGACATGTGGCGGAGGAAGTCGCCCTCGCTCGCGTACTCGGCGTCGTGCAGGTGGCGGAGCGAGCACTCCGTGTTGATGTCGCGCACCACCTCGCCGAAGCGCGAGGCGAAGTGGTCGTGCCGCTCCGATTTGTTCGGCCACTCGAGCCCGCTGTTGAGCGCCGTGACCGACCCCGAGAGCAGCGAGAGGCAGCCGCTCACGATGGCGGGCACGCCGGTGGCGGCCTCCGCGCGGCCGATACCGAAGGTCAGGTTGAGGCAGCCCACGCCGAGCGAGAGGAACAACGTCGAATAGAGCGCCATGTCCGCGCGCGCCTTGAACCGCGCGGCCGCGGCGCCGTGCATTCGCTTCGCCCGCTTCGCGTGCGTGCGCCACTTCTCCAGCAGCGGGTTCTCCACCGTGACGGCGGTGTCGCTGTCGCTCATGTTTTTTTGGAATCACCGAAGAAAAACGGTGCCGGGCGGGGGCGCGCCGGGGGCGCCGCCGCCGCTCACCTCCAGCCTCGCCACCGCGCGCGGGTCCTGCACAGCGTTTCCTAGGCTGTTCTGCCGGATAGAGGTGGTGAAACCTAGCAGGTAGTTGGAGGGCGGGAGGTAGGTGGCGACGTCGGGGCGGGAGGTCTCGGAGAGCCGCAGGTTGGTTTGCAGGAAGGGCATGGCTAGCTAGTTAGTGTCGTAGAAAGAAAGGCGGACGGTGGCGCTGAAGGCGCCGGCGGCGCCGGCCTCCACGCTGCTCTCCGCCAGCACCGGCGGCGCGGCGTCCGTGTCGACGTCAAGCACGGAGTCGACGCCCGTCGGCTGCGCGAACACCTCCACGAAGCCCTCGTGCACGCCGTCCCGCAGGACGCTCCCGGCGAACTCGCCGGTGCCCAGCGTGTGGCGGAAGGGGGCGCCCGGTGCGGGCGTGCTCATGGCGGTATCTGAAAGAAGGTGAGACAAATTACGAAGGCGGAGGCGGCGTCGGGCACGGGCGGGAAGCCGGCGCCGGCGGTGCGCAGCTGCAGGTCCACCTCGCCGGCCCAGTCGAGCGGCCGCCGGAGGGGGAGGCCCACCGTGTCCTCGTGCACCCCCTTGAGGCTGAGCTTCTGCCCGGCGAACACCGCGCCGCCGGCCGACTCCGTGCCCGGCAGGTAGGCCAGCACGCTCAGGTGTTGGAAGGGGTCGTCCACGAAGGTGGTGCTCGTGACCGCGACACCGTAGCTGCCGGCGGCGCCCACGAGGCGGACGAGCGAGCAGTGGCTCACCGCCACCTGCCACCGCGCGCCCTCGCCCTCCTCCCGGTCGGTCCGGAAGGTGCGGAAGTCCACCGGCACGCGGTCGCTGCCGCCGCGCGACAGCAGCCAAACGTGAAAGAAGGGGGCGCTGCCGTGCGAGGCGAGGGGGCGCTCCGGATCGTCCGCTTCAGTCCAGAAGACTAGGCTGAAGGTGAAGTCCGTGACGACGTCCGGCTCCCACCGCTGCACGCTCCTCCGCGTCACCGTCGGCCCCTGCAGGAGGTAGAACGACATGTCGCCGCGCACGAGCCGCGAGCCGTCGCACAGCCCGGCGCACGCGCTGCTCTGCACGTAGGGGCTGTCCGCCATCTCGCCGTAGACGTTGTCGCCGCCGCGCGACTGCAGCAGCGCGAGCACCGCATCGTTGTCGGCCGGCGCCCAACTCTTGAAGGTGTTGGACTGCTGCACGGACGGCGAGCACAGCAGCAGCGAGAGCGGCGCCGGCGCGATGCCCTGGAAGCCGCTCACCGGCGTGCACCACTCGAGCGCGAACCGCACTCGCGGCTGTCCCTGGAAGCCGCTGCCGTTCTGGAAGGCGGGCGTGCGCACGGTGAAGGCGGCCGCCGTGCCGCCGAGGCGCTCCTGCGAGCTGACCACTATCCTGCGGCGCGCGGCCGGCATGTTGCTGGGTTTGTATCTAATAGAAGACATTTACAAGCCCGTCGGCCCCCACCATGAGGAAGGAGTCGTAGTGGCTGAAGACGTCGACCGTCATGCTCGTACTGAGCTGCTGGTTGAAGGTCACCATGAGGTGCGAGACGGAGGTGCTCACGTCCACGCCGTTCTGCGAGAGCGCGCTCTTGTGGCTCTGCGACTCGAGGTCCAGCGCGATGAGGTACTTGCCAGTCGCTTGCGTCCAGCCCGCGTAGTTGATAATGCCGTGGGAGTCGACCGAAGGCGTGGAAGGCCTTCTGCAGCTCGGCGTACGCCTCCGCGTTCGAGCTCACCTCCTTGCTCGGAGTGAGCACCCCGTTGACGGAGAACTGGAAGCGGCCCGTGTCGCCGATCGGGTTGGCTCTCTACGACACGTACCGCGCCAAGTCGTAGTCGGCCTCGTCTTTGCGGAATATCGCCATGAGCGTCTTCAGCGAGCGGAAGGGGCTGCTGAAGCTCATGGACATCGACCCGCTGCCGGACGGCGCGATCCACCGGTGCTGCGAGTAGGTGTGGAAGGGCACCACGATGCCCTGCGAGTTGGCCTCGGCGATGGCGCGGTCGACCGCGGGGTCCAGGTGAATCATTTCAGCAACGTATTCGAAGTCGGACAACGACCACGGGACGTTCTCAAACTGCACGCGGTTCAGCTCGCCGAGCGTTAGCTCCAGCACGAGGTGCGTGCGCGCCATGGCCCCGACCGGCAGGTATTTCTGCTGCAGCGTGCCCAGCACGCCGGACACGAGCGGCAGGCAAAAGACGCGGGAGGCGCCGCCGTTGACGGACTGCAGGTACCCCTCCGCGATAGAGCCGCCGAGCACCAGCTGCGTCTCGCTCACGCTCGTGTCGATGAGCGCCTGCACGAGCGCGTTGTATTCCTCGACGTTCTCCAGCACACCTCCCCCGGCGCCTCCGGACGCCGACACCTTGAGGCTGCGGAACAGCCCGTGCGCGGTGCTGTCCATCTGAAAGGCGTCGTTGACGTCGGTGGCCAAATTGTTCAGCCTGAATTTGATGTACGACTGCCGGGTGTTCAGGTACTCCCCCCTGTTGCCGGTAGGGACTACTAGGCGAATAGTGTTTCCCGGCGCGAAGCCGCTAGACCCGCCGTTCTCCGGGTAGACGTGAACGCGGCTTTTCGTCGCCGGAGCCGCGCGGAGCTTGTTGCCATAGACGAAGGCGTCGGACAGCGACGAGCGCGCGGTCGATTGCATTGTGGGTTTTAGTATCGTCTCAGAAAAAAAGATTAGCCTCCTCCTCTCTCAATCTGAGACCGTAGCTGCCCCCGCATCTGCCCGTAGGCAGCTCGCACAGCGTCCGCGTGGCCCTTGACGGCGGAGGCGTCCACCCGCCCGGTGGTCAGCGCGCCCTCGACGCCGCCCGCAATGCCGGCTATGCCCGTCGCCACGGCCCCGGCGGACGCGAGGCCGGCGCCCAGGGCGGGATTGAACACCGCAACGGGCGCCGCTGCGCTCAGCAGCCATCCCCCCACTTTGCTGCCCACGCTGCGCACGCCGTGCGCGACCTTCTCGCCGATAGAACGGAATTTGTGCAGCTTCTCGCCAAGGAAGCGGGCGAAGGTCATAGCGAGTGTGTGTTGTTTTGTTTATACTTACAGGTTTTTTCTAACTTCAGCTGCTACTCAGCTGCTCAGCTAGTTGCTCGTCGATGTAGCGGGCTATCTTCGCCTTGGCCTTCTTCCTCATGCCGCGCGGGACGGTGACGCCCAACTCGGATGCCTGCTCCAGCATCGACTGCACCGTCTGATTGTGGTCTATCTCAACTGTTTTACCGAGGGAGGGCCGAACTGGGTCGGTCGGCACCAAGGCTGGGCGTTGCGGCGTCGGCACTGCCTCCGGCATGACTCTCGTCTGGGAGGACCGAGGGTCGGTCGGCACCATGGCGGGGCGCGGCGGCGTCGGCACTGCCTCCGGCATCCTGCGCGACACGGGCGGCATCGGGGACGCTGCGCGCTCCAACGGCTCTTGCCTCTGCAGCATGGCGGCCGCAGCGTCCACCGTTCGGTCGTAGTCTCTTTGTGCCCTCCTCATTGCGTCGGCGAAGGAGATGTCGTTGGTGGTAGTCCCCACTGACCTCGACGCGCTCGCCGCTGGTGCTGCCGCGGCGGGCTGTTGCCAGTAAACGTTCGGCGGGGGCTGCTGCACGACGACGGGCGCCGGCGCCGGCGCTGCGATGCCCATAGTCCACCCTCGGGTGAATGGCTCCGCCTGCGGCGCTGCTGTTGCTGCTGCGCCACCGCCGACGCGCTGCACCACGTTCACGCGCACGCTCTGCCTCGCGCCCCCCGCTGCGCGTCGCCGGCGAGGGGGGGCTCGAGGCTTGCGTGCCGCTGGCTTCTTGGCCTTTTTGCTGCTGCTGCTGCTGCTGCTGCCGCTAGCCTTCGCCGTCTGTCGGGCGGGCATGTCGGCTGTCGCTCTCCTGTATGGTAATACGGTCGAAATTTTTGAAAACTTGGCCGTTGCCGGTGTCGGCGAAAAGAAAGTTGTACGGCCTGTCGAACACGTAGCGCATGAGCGCCTCTGCCTCTGTGCGCTCCATCGCTATCAGCTCTTCAAAGATGGCTGAGGCCTCTTTTTTGTTTCGAGGCTTGAACAGCAGGAAGTGGCTCAGCGTCTTTCGGAGCGACAGCGGCGCGGCATTGTAGGACTGCACCAGCAGCAGGATGGACAGGCGGTAGTGCCGCCGGTTGTAGATGAGGTCGCGCAGCGCCCGCTGGATGTCGGCGTCCTTCAGCGCTGCGGTGACGTCGTCCAGCACCAGCAGGCTGCTCTTGCCCTTCTCCGCCGATGCCCTCACCGCCTCGCGCACCCCGTCCAGCGTCGGCCAGTCCAGCTCGGCGTGCATCTTGTCGTGCCGACGGAAGATGTTATTTTTCAGACTAGCGACTGAGTGCGGCGGCATGACGACGTGCACCGCGTGGAACGCCCGCCGGTACGCCTGCTTGCTGGACAAGAGGTTTATCAGCATCGAAGTTTTTCCCGTGCCGGCGCTGCCGATGATAGCGAGGAAGAAGGGCCGGTCGGGTAGCGGCGAGACTATCTGGTCGTGGATCTTCCGATCGCACAGGAACGTTGGCGGCTTCACTCGGAAGGCTGACTTGTCTTCGATGGCGAAGCGCATGTTGCAGCAGCAGCCTTCGCTCTTCTTTTAATTACGCGTCTGATTTCTTTCGGCGCTACGCCCCACGTCGCAGCCTCCAGCACCGCGTACTGCTCCTCGCTGAACCCGAAGCCGTCGTAGTGCTCCTTCCACCACGCCACCGTGCCGTAGGACGCGTCAAGGGGGAACGCTTCCGGCGGGAGCGGCGCGCACGGGCCGACGCTGGACACCGCATCTCCGCTCACGACCGCCTCCCCCTCGTCGTGCAGCACAGGAGCAGCAGCAGCAGCAGCAGCAGCAGCACCACTAGACACCATAGCTCTATTTTATTTTCTACTGCAGAAAGAAAAAATGGTATGGGACGGTGCAGCGATCTCGAGCGCGGCGACGACAGTGACGGAGACGGTGCAGGGCAGCCCGATGCTGCGGTACCTCGCGGTGTTCGGCGGGGTGCTGTGGCTGGTGGAACGCTTCCGGCCGCAGCGCGGGAGGAGCCCGAGCCCGCCGAGCCCGAGCCCTCCGCAGCAGCAGCCGCTGGACCGGAGCCCTCCGCTGCTGCGCCCCCGCCGAAGCGAGTAGCGAGTGAGAAGATGAAGGCTGCGCTGCTGCGAGCGCGCACGGCGAAGGTGGAGAAGCGGCGGCAGCGTAGTCAGGCAGCCCTAGCACAGCAAATATTCTTTGACATCGTGTAATTGAGTCACGCGTGCAATGCTGCAGCAAGTGTACCTCGACACTGCATACGCCGACGCGACGCTCGCCGATGGCACGCACGTCTTTGCGCTGCGCGACCCCATCACCGTGCCCGAGCGCCACACGCTGCAGGTGCGCCTGCTGAACGCATATCTGCCGCACAGCTACTACAGCATCTTCGAGGAAAACGACACGCTCGTCCTGGCCTACGACGACGGAGGCGAGGAGCAGGCGCCCGACGTCACCGTCCGGCTGCTGCACGGCAACCGATCGGTGGACGACATCGTGGCCTACCTGAACGACGGGCGGCTACATGACTACGTCGCGAGCTACGACGAAAACACCAACCGCCTGACCCTGGAGGGCACGGACGACGCCGATACGGTGCTGGTGGTGAAGGCGGGCACCACATGCCAGCGGCTGCTCGGCCTGCGCGTCGGCGACAGGGCCACCTTGTCGGACAACTTCCACTTCCGGCTGACAGGCAGCAGCGTCGTCGATCTCACCCGCACCAGCTCCGCGTTCGTGCACAGCAATCTGCTGACACAGAACAGGGATCCACGCACGCGCCGGGTCGGCGACATCCTCGCGAAAATACCGTCCAGCGCGCAGTTCAACGAGATAGACCACTACTCGACGGACGCCTTCGTCTCCGTGGCCAACCGCTACCTCAGCTACGTGAGCCTGCGCCTCTCAGACGACGACGGGCGGACGCTCGAGCTGAACGGTGGGCGGCTCACCGCCACGCTGAAACTTTCTTTCGAGAGGAGCAGCGAGCAGCAGGATGAACCAGTCCCGGCAGGTGGTGTCGCCGCTGCAGCTGAACGGGAGGCGGGCGGTGCAGGTCGACCTCAGTCGAATAGAATTGCTGTTCCATGAGCTGGCGGCGCGGGTGACGGTGGAGGAGGCGGAGAACGACCGGCAGGACGGTGAGCTCGAGCTGCAGGGCGCCGAGCTCGAGCAGCAAGGCACCGACCTCGAGTCGCTCAGCGCCACCGTCCTCGGCTTCGCGGAAGAGGTCAGCACGGACGCCATCCGCACAGAGGCTATCACCGCCATCGGTTTTGACACCGACATCTCCGTGGGCGCCTCGCTCTTGCCGACGACGGCGGCGCTGGTGGGGCCGATTCACTCCCTCGGTAGCGAAACGCAAAAGTGGAAGACTGTGTACGCCGAAGAGGTCAGCACGGACGCCATCTCCGCAGCCACCGATGGCGGAGGCGTCTCCGTCGGCGCATCGCTGCTGCCGGAGCCGGACACAGCCCTCGGCAGCGAGACGCACGAGTGGGCGGACCTTTTTGCCGCAGATGTCACGCTGGACGGCGAGAGCCTGACGGAGACGCTGCATGCGCTGCGGGACAGCATCGCGGCGGTGGACCCCGAGCATCCCTCCACTGTCTCGCTAGAGCGCATCGACGAGCTGAACTGGACAGAGGGCATCGTGGTGAACGGCGACCTCATCCCGCACGAGGAAAACCCCGGCTTCCCGTTCCAGCGGGTCGGCGCGCCCGTCAAGCCGTGGCTGGAGGGGCACTTCGTCAGCATCTACGCTGACAACATCTTGGCGAGCGACGCCGATGGCGGGCAGCGCCGCGTGCTGCTGGAGGGCGACCCATCGGCGGTCGGACCGCAGGGCCCGCAGGGGCCACAAGGCGAGCCAGGGCCACCAGGGCCACTGGGGGCCAGCATCCCAGGCGCTCAAGGAGACAGAGGTCCGCGAGGGTTCCCGGGAGCGCAAGGCCCCTCCGGTGCCGACGGGCAGGACGGAGCGCAAGGTCCCCCCGGTGCCGACGGGCAGGACGGAGCGCAAGGTCCCCCCGGTGCCGACGGGCAGGACGGAGCGCAAGGCCCGCCCGGTGCCGACGGGCAGGACGGAGCGCAAGGTCCCCCCGGTGCCGACGGGCAGGACGGAGCGCAAGGCCCGCCCGGTGCCGACGGGCAGGACGGAGCGCAAGGCCCGCCCGGTGCCGACGGGCAGGACGGAGCGCAAGGTCCCCCCGGTGCCGACGGGCAGGACGGAGCGCAAGGCCCGCCCGGTGCCGACGGGCAGGACGGAGCGCAAGGCCCGCCCGGTGCCGACGGGCAGGACGGAGCGCAAGGCCCGCCCGGTGCCGACGGGCAGGACGGAGCGCAAGGTCCGCGAGGCTTCCCGGGAGCGCAAGGCCCGCCCGGTGCCGACGGGCAGTCGATCGTAGGCCCGCCCGGGGCCGACGGGCAGGACGGAGCGCAAGGTCCGCGAGGCTTCCCGGGAGCGCAAGGCCCCCCCGGTGCCGACGGGCAGTCGATCGTAGGCCCGCCGGGCACGACGTCGTTTGGCGGGCTGACGGACATGCCGGCGTGGGTCTCCAAGTTTAGTTTTTCGGAAATCGGGCAGTTCATGGACCCCGCCGAGCAATCTAACTTTGACATCGTGCTGAGCGACTCGTTCACGCCGTCGGCGAACTCGACGTTCAACCTCGGGCAGGACGGTCGCTGGTGGCGGTTCGGCTACTTCCAGCGCGTGCGCATGTCCGGCAACGTCCCCGAATATGAAGACGAAGCTATACCTTTTCACTTCCTGCGGTCCTATGTGGCGGAAAACGCCCGATGGTGGGACCTACCGGGACGTCCGGGCTGGTCAAACTATTTGAGCCTGGTGACGCCGACGATGTTGTCGATCGGTTCCACTAGTATGAAAACCGGCGAAATTATCCCCAACGGGCCGAACATGTTTGACCTAGGCACTGCCGATACGCCTTGGAAGCACATCTTCACCGTGGCCTTGACCGCCTTGGTGTTCCGGACGGAAGCTCTCGTACTGGAGACTAGCGCTAATTTCCGCGGCATCCGTCTCCAGCAAGTTGGCGCACCGACAGCCGACGCCGACGCTGCCACTAAGAAGTATGTCGATGACACCAACACGGGAACGCGCACGTACGTCGACACGAGAGAAGCGGCCACCCGGACGTACGTGGACACCAAGGACACGGCAACGCGCACGTACGTCGACAACAAGGACGCGGCAACGCGCACTCTTGTCGACGCCGTGGACACGCGGCTAACGGACTACAACTCCACATTCAAGTTCACTTTGGCGGGAGCGCTGCGTGAGCCCGTATTGACCGTGATGACGGTTGGAGTGGCGGCAATATCAAACCCCCCTAATAGCGGCCTGATATCGTTTAACAACATTACCTCCACCATGCGCGACCCCTTTGTTCCCGCCTACGATTTCGGCGACCCACGCATCGAAGTAGAAGTTTTATCGCCGGACCGTGGCTCGATGATCCAGCGGAACATTTTTGTGCAGAGTGTGGATGACAGCAGCGTCATAGGACAAAAGAAGTACACATACATTAACACGGGGATCGACGTGAGTTTCGACACGAGCCCCATTTTGCGAATATCGGTGTCGCGGACCGTTCGTATCGACGGCGAAAATGTGCGCTTCCGGATTGGCACTCACGCTTACCGGCACGGCGCTGGCCAAGTACAAACTATAGTCGTGTGAAATTCTAGCCGCGGCGGCGGCGCCCGGTGGCGGCGCGCTTCTGCTGCGCCGACTCCACCGCCCGCTACGTGGGCACCCGGTTGCGCGCCGGGCGCCCTCCGGAGGGCTGCGGCACCGGTGGCGGTGGCGGTGGCGGGGTGGCCGGCTGCTCGGGCGCCGGCGCCGGGGCGGCCTCCTTCTTCTTCTTTTTGGGTGCACGGGGGCGGCGGCGGCGGGCGGGGGCGGGGGCGGGGGCGGGGGCGCTCGTGCTAGCCCTCGCGTTGCTTGCACGCCGCTCCTCCAGCGCAGCGCTGTCCTCCTCTTCCTCGATGGGCTGCAGCGCCGCGGGGGTCGCCGCCGGGCCCGCCGCCGCCACCGGCACGCCGGTTCCGCTCTTGGTGGCGAGAGGGCTGTCCACCGTGTCGAAGGTCTTCCGGAGGTACCCGATGTTCACGTCGGACGCGTGGTTGAAGAAGCCGGCGATCTGTTCGCTGATTTGCGTCGCGGTGAGCGACGGCTTGCGGCGCGACATCTCGCGGTGCTTCCAGGTCACTTGAACATGGCGCACGTCCAGCGGGGTGACGGAGGTGTCGATGAGGCGGCCGTTATTGAGCTGCCGGAACACGAGCCCGGCGGCGGTGAAGGTCTTCTTCACCTTCGGCCCGGCGGGGAGCGGCAGCTGCCCGTCCTTCTTGCGCCCGACGCCCACCAGCCACTTGCGGCCGGCCTCCGGGTGGCCCGGCGCGAGCGTCTCGTCCACGGCGGCCTTGATGTCGGGGTGCTGCGAGAGCTTGAAGGAGTAGGGCGTGCCGAAGCGGCTCTTGTCGGTCTTGAAGTGCGCGACATAGATTTCGCCGGTGGTGCGGTTGTACCAGTCGGCGCGGGAGGGGTCGCCGACCGCCGGGTCGAAGCACCGGCCGTCGTCGGCGCGTATCTCGATGCCCCCGAGGTTGTCGCGCAGCCCGAGCAGCTTCACCTGCAGGAAGGCTGCCAGCCAGACGGTGGAGGGGCCGAGCGCCGCCTTGATGCGCGGGAGGTAGCGGACGAGCATCTCGTAGCTCGGGACGGCGTGGAGGTCGCTCCTGGGCTTGTTTCCTTGGACCTCCTTGTCCGCTTGCAACGCTTGCATCAAGCCGACCTCGCCCTCGCCGAACGTGCCTCGGTAGGCCAGGAGGACGTCCGAGCCGAGGGAATTCCGGAAGGCGCCCCACGCGCCGAAGGTGGTGGCGATGTGCCCGAGCTTCACCGAGTACGTCTGCGTGACCTGCTTGAGCGCCGTCGACTTGGTGCGCGCCCGGGAGCGCGCGCCGGCGACGGAGGTTGCCACCGCGCCGCTGGACACCTCCTCGTCCTCGTCGTCGTCGCGGCCGGCCACCGCCCCGACGGCGCTGTCCACCGCGGTGGCGTCGGCCTGCACCTGCACGTCGCTCTTGGAGTATCGGGCGCGCAGCCACGCCATCACGCGCTCCGCGTCGCGCAGGACCGAGACGGCGTTGTCCTCGGGCTTCGCGCCCGCCATCTCCTCGCGCAGCTGCCGGAAGGTGCGGCGCACGGCGTCGAGGTACCCGCGGGAGTAGTTCTCCGCCACGAGCTGGCCGTCGCGCATCACCTTGCGCGCGGAGTTGCTGCCCATGTTGTGCTTCTGCACGCCGGCGCTCCAAAAGGTGTCGATCTGCGCCCAAGTGATGGGCGTGTTGGTGCCCTTCTCCGGCGTGTCCTCAAGGTCTTGAGGGTAGTCGGGGCGGGGCGGCGGCACCGGCGCCGGGGCGACCTGCACGCGCGGGAGGTTGATGGCCGGCAGCGGGGTGGCGTTGGCGTACACCGGCCGCAGGTCCACGCCGTGGATGTGCTCGAGAAGTTGGCGGAAGTTGGCGTCCATCGAGCGGATGCGGTTGACCTCGCGCTCGCCCCAGCGGTAGGCGGCTAGCGTTTTGGCATTCGGCTTTTTCCCCTTGAGGATGTTTCTGACGTTGGCTTTCAAGCGCTGCGCCTCGACGTTGGCGGCGTAGTGCGCCTTGGCGCGGGCGCGCTTCTTCTCGGGCGAGTCGGGCATGTCGGTGGGCTTCTTGACACCACAGGAGATAATTATTCTTTCTGTCCCGAACGCGGCTGAAACGCGCGGCCGGAGAAAATAATTTCTCTTCTTGGGGGAAACCAAGCGAGCGATGGCGTCCTCCGAATATGTTGAGCGGCTGACCGCCGGCGAGCTGATGCGCATAGCAAAAGTACACCTGCTTTACCTCGAAAAAGACCGGGAGCGGAGCCGCCGCTACTACCAGCGCAACGCGGAGGCGCGGAAGGCCACCAACCTCGAACGCTACCACCGGAAGCAAGCGCAGAAGCGGGCGAAAGCGCAGGCGCAGGCAGAGGAGTCCGCGTAAACGCGGGTGGGTGCGTTTGAGACGGCCGCAAATTATTTTCTCCGGGGTATTATAAATTATCAGCCATGGCTCTCTCCGTGAAGCTCGTTACCTTGAACAAGTGGACTCCCGTGGAGTGGGTGGCGCCCGAGGCGCTCGCCGAGAAGCTATTCGCTGACAACGTCCTCCGCGAGCTGCTCGATGACAACGTCGAGACAAAGCTATTTTTGGACTATGAGGAGTACCACGACGCCGAGCCGCCGGCGGAGGAGAAGCGCCGCATAGCGAACTACGTTCAGGAAGAAACGAATATGCTGAAGGGTTTGATCGTTGGGTACTGGGAAAGGATGAAGATGGAGCTGCAACTGACGTACAAGATCGCTACTCGGCACGGCGCGACGCCCGACGGCCGCTACAAGCTGTCCTTCCGCCCCTTCTTCTCCGGCCTCGCCGTACCCTTCACGGCGATCCCGCAGCTGCTGGAAGCGGCGTACTGGGACTACCCGCAAAAGCACATCCAGTGGGACATGTCCGTGTATTCGCGGCGGCGGCTGCTAGCGTGCGTCAACGGCCGGAAGGACGCGGCGGACGGGCGGCTGCTCACGATGGAGCGGCCGGACGACGATGTGAAGGACTACGTCGCGCAGGTGGTGGAAGACGACTGGCAAGGGTATAGTCCGTCCGCCGTGTCCCAGCCGGTCGCGAGCAGCCCGCAGCAGCAGCAGCAGCAGCCCGCGGCGAGCTTAGCGGACGTCGCCGTGTTGCTGCCTCTCATCAAGCGGTCGGACGACCGGGAGCGGTGGATGCGCGTGGGGTTCGGGATCGGCAACGCGTGCGAGCGCTCGGCGGACGGACTGGAGATGTTCAAGGAGTGGTCGCGCGGCTGCCCGGCAAAGTTCGTCGAGCGCGAGTGCGAGAAGGTGTACATGTCGGCCAACGCCGGGCGCGGCGCCTCCGTCAACATAGGGAGCCTCTACCACTTTGCCGCCGCCGACTCGCCGGAAGAGTACCGAGCGGCAATGGCCGCCCGCCGGCCTAGCCACGCGCCGGGCTCGGAGTTCCCCTTCGCCGTGCCCCCGGAGAAAGCTGCGGCGCCGGCGAAGGAGCCGGCGGCTTGGTCGATGGCGGCCTCCTCCACGCTCAAGAGACTTGACGACGTGCAGGCGACGTACGCCTTTATCGAGTGGCTAGAGGACAACGGCTACCGCGCGGTGACATGCAACGGGACGCTGTACGTGTACGACCCCGCGGACGGCTGCTACCGCGACCGGACGAACATGGACGGATTTCGCAAGCTCATCGAAAGGGCGACGGCCTACGTCGGCGTGCACGCGCGCTTCGTGACCATGATCCGCCGGGTGATGGACCTGATCCGCGATTTCGTAAAGGATGACCCCCGCTTGTTGATTGACGCCGAGGTGTCGGGCAAGGGCCGCGTCGCGTGGAACAACGGTGAGTACGACCTCCGCACGCAGACGTTGCTCCCCTTCTCCCCCGACATTGTCGTCTTTTACAAGCTAGGACACGACTACCCGACGACCGACGAGGCCCGGCGCAAGGTGGAGGCGGTTGTCGCCGAGGTCCACGAGCGCATAGTGGACCGGCTGTGGGGCGACAACGCGGAGTTCGTCCTTCAGAGCACCGCCCGGAGCTACGCCGGCGCCGTGGAGGACAAGCGCTTCTTCTGCGTCGTGGGCAACGGCAACAGCGGGAAGTCCGGGTGGATGGAGTTGAACGCGAAGGCTTTCGGCGACTACAAGGGCTCGATCGCAAGCGCCAACCTCATCTACTCCGGCAGCAGCTCCGGCGACGCCGCGAAGGCGATGTCCTGGATGGTGGCGGCCCGGAACCACCGCCTGCTGGCCACCTCGGAGCTGAAAATGGGGCCGGGAATCAAGATTGACAACAACACCATCAAGGAGCTCTCCAGCGGCGGCGACACCTTCTCCGGGCGGCAAAACCACCGGGACGAAATGCAGTTCAAGATGCAAGGGACGGCGTGGGCCTTCGCAAACGACATGCCCGAGATAATGAACCTCAAGACCGACGACGCCACCCAAAACCGAGTGGTGTTCATCGAGATGACGGAGCGCTACCTGCTCGGCGAAAAGTACGAGGCCTTCAAGCACCTCACTTGCGTGCACAAGGGCGACGCCGGGATTGGTGACTTCATTCAGCGCGCGGACGTGGCGCCGGCTTTCGCGTACATGATTTGCCACGCCTACGTCGACCAACGCCCGGCTTTGACGCCGTCTATCGTAGAGTACACGAAGATGTGGTGCCAAGGGGACGAGGACGCGGCGGAGGGGGTGAGCGATTGGCTAACGCTCGGCAACCCGGGCGACTTTGTGAGCTGCCGGGAAGTCGCCGCCGCCGCGAAGGAGCGCGGGCTGGACATCTCTAGCACGAAGCTCGGCTCCATCATTCGGACCGAGCTCGGTGTCACTTCAGCTAAGAAGTCCATCAATAATAAGAAAGTGCGCGGCTACTCGGGGCTTCGCATCGTGAGCGACGACATCTTCCGCGAGTAAACGGGGCGGTAACGGTCGGTCGGTCGGGGCGGAGGGATGCGTGCGCGCGCATGCGTGAGTGCAAGGAGTCGGGCCAATATGTAATCAATAATTTGAATTCAAATTTTTACACGTGCTGCGAGGTACGGGTACTAGCCAATAAAATAGTACCGTCGGGGCGCGCTTTGTGCGCCATTTGTGTTTTCGTTGGAGTAGCGTCGGCAAGCGAAATTGGCGAGCGAGCGAAATTGGGGTGCGGCGGCGTCGGTGCGAGTTGGTACAGCGGCGTGCTGCGAGGTACGGGTACTAGCCAATAAAATAGTACCGTCGGGGCGCGCTTTGTGCGCCTTTCGCGAGTGCGAGGGGATCGGGGGATCGGCGAGTGGGCGTGAGTGGTTGCGGTCGGCGGAGGCGGAGGCGGTCCGGCCGGCGGTGCAACCTGGTACTGTGCGGAGGCCCCGGTGTGGAGTGAGGTGTTGCGTTAGCAACGGGCACCGGTACTCTTTACTTTATTTTTTTGCGAAAAAAGAGGAGAGTACCAAGTACCAAGTACCATGTTACTTTAGAAGTTTGCTATAATTTAAGGGGTATAGCTATATAAACACTTTTGCTGGAGTACTTGGTACTTGGTACCGCCCTCCCCGGTGTGGAGCGAGTGGTAGCGCAAGCACCGGCACCGGTGCCATTTAGCGACAAGAAATAGTACCCTTTCGGAGGGTACCAGGTTGTTTTTGGGGGGGGTGGGTCGGGTCGGGTCGGGTCGGTCGGGTCCCTCCGCCTTTGCCTTGGCAAGGGCGGAGGCATGCGTGCGTGCAGCATCGGCGCTCGGCGGTGGGCGTGAGTGGTTGCGGTCGGCGGAGGCATGCGTGCGTGCACCATGCCTCGGTGCTGCAGGTCCCGGTGAGGTGCAGGCGCAGGCGCGCGACAGCACGCCCGGGCGTTACCGCAGCACAGCGGGGACGGGGCGGGATGGCAGTCGGCCGGGATGGGGCGTTGCGGCAGCGCAGCCGGGATTGCCGAGCAGCCGAGGTGCCTGACCGAGGAGCCGAGGTGCCTCGCCGAGCAGCCGAGCAGCCGAGGTGCCGGGATTGCCGAGCAGCCGAGCAGCCGAGGCGCAGCATCGGCGGGCAGCCGAGGCGCAGCTGCAGGTGCCCGGCGCGCGACAGCACGCCCTGCCCGACATTCCGCAACGCCGGGATGGGGTTACCGCAGCACAGCGTAGCGGCAGCCGATCGGCCGGGATTGGGCGTTGCGGCAGCGCAGCCGAGCAGCCGAGGTGCCGGGACTACCAAGCAGCCGAGGTGCCGAGCCGAGCAGCCGAGCAGCCGAGGTGCCGGGCCGAGCAGCCGAGGTGCCGGGGACCGTGCGGGAGGCAGCAGGGACAAGAAAGAAATAGAAAAGAATTTATTACAAAATGGCGTGGGGAACGCGCCAGGACCAAATGAGTACGTCATTTGGTCTTCAGGACCATATCAGTACATCATTTGGTCTTCAGTGGGGACAGGAAGCATACAGGAATCTCATAATAGTTTTATCCTAGGCCGACTCGTGCTGACTGGACTGGCTTGAAATCGAGAAACGTACTGTGACGTACTATACCGTACAGCAACATGGTCACGTGTGCGCTATTTGGCTATTCCACTAGTGGCCGGCCTTAGAACCTGTAGCTTGTGCTGTCTGCTAACTAAACCAAACTATTACTAGTGATACAGCTTATCTGAGGTTACTTGTACCGTCTATCTAACCTTATCGCACAAGCTCTTACAACTATCTAGAGAAGAACTATCTAGAAGAGATACTGCTAGTAACTCTGTAGTGTCGAGGGAAATACGGCGATACAGTTGTACTGCCGTGATGACAAAAAAAGAGTCACTGAATATCGCTAAGATACAGGTACCATTTAGAGGAAATAAATAATGTCAGATACTAGCACTTAGCTAAATGGGCTAGGATATGACAACCTCATTGAATACCGTCAGCAAGTATGGTAAACATGACGATTAATTTACTTCACTTATGTAGAATATGATAGTACATTGTTAAAATCAAATGTGAGATTTGAACATACAGTCAATTAAACACGACCAACTACCTAATTTCCAAGTGAACGCACGGTTTCTTCTGTGCGGACTTCGACACAACCCTCCTCGGTTTCTTATCGACATGACATGCCTCACAAGGGTCTTACTCTCGTGTCACTAAATACTAGAACAAGGTAGTTGCACATGTGAATTTTATTCTAGACATGAGCTAGCATCTCCACTTGTAATTCACTTCCGTGTTTCCCTCACGATTCAATAGTCTTAGCCTAATAGCCTCATTCTAAATCACGCACACACCTTGCTTAAGTATGTAGCTTCGACAAGCAGGAGCGGCTTAGGTCAGCCAAGCTCGTGTATGACTTAAAAAAGCTTTGGGAGAACTACCAGTCGATGGAGGCCGCAAAATATGATATTCACAACCGGACGTAAATCGATTTTGTTTGCATATATCAATTAATGGAAATCATGGAGATGAGATATATTACGTTTAAATTGTTCATCAAAATTCTATATTTTTCGGCTTGCAATGTGAATCCTTTTAATTAATAAGGTAATACAGTACCAATCACAGATTTAGATGCGGATCCTCAATTTTGTTCTTTATCATTGCGGATTCGCTGATCCTTTGTGCTTGCGCGGGAGAAGGACGCGGCTGGTGCCAGCAACATATACTATGTACTTATGGGTTGGTGATGTTCCAAGACGCGCGTTGACGGTCAACCAGTCTTCGTCATCTCGGTAGTCTGCTCTGCCTTGGCCTTCCAAACAATATACCCTTTTACTTGCCTCGGGTAGGATCCAGGCTGGAGAAGAAGGCAGAGGACCCCAAGCCAGCAGTTTGAACCCGGTAAGCGCTTCATACAGCAAGATCCGCGGCGGACAGGATTCCATGTAGGGGTTTGTTGGCGTGGTCTAGGGGTCGACTACCGTCATAAAAGCCAAAGAGGCGATACTTGACCGAGAGTCAGCCCCTATCTGGCCCTCACATCTCGTGTCTCCCAACCTACATCCCAGCTGCTGCAATGCATAAGCACTCGCGTATCCGCTGTACTTGTCAGAACCAGAGGTGGTCTGCTCTGGCTGCCGGTGGTTAGATATCGGTAGTACAGCGGTCTTATTTTGCTGCCCCCAGCTGAAGATTTTTCCGTCTGTGTTTCTCAATCTCCTATGCAGGTGCTGTTGGGACTCATGGATTTCTCAGAAACATTTCGTTTCTCTGGACCAAAGCCCGTGTATTCTCCCGATGGCCGCTTCCTGGCGATGGCGGTGGAGTACCGTCTTGTGCTTCGAGACGTCGAGACGTTACAGGTGCGGCCTGAACAGATACACGCCAAAAGAGTGTTGTGCGGTCGGCTGGGAGTACGATACTTGAGGGGTGGTAGTATTATTGCACGCCCAAGGGACCCACAGAGAGCTGGGGTGAGGGTTATTTCATTAATTTTGGCGCATGGTTGAGTGCCTTGCAGCTTTTACTTGCGTCTCGTAACACAGACAGTCTCAAACAGCAACACCGCCATGACACGCGGCCCCCGATGTCCTCACTGCCCCGCTCCGTCTGTAATACAGGTGGTCCAACTGTATTCGTGCTTGGACAAAATTCAGTACCTAGAATGGTCGTGCGACTCGCAGTACGTCCTCTGCGGCTTGTTCAAGCGCGCGATAGCACAGGTTTGGTCTATCCAAGAGCCGGATTGGACTTGCAAAATCGACGAGGGGCCCGCCGGCATCTCCCACGCAAGGTTACACCCGCCTAGGCATGGGGGAAGCTGGATGGGGCGTGCCGTCGTCAACTGCACTACCGCTTAGTTGTAACCATCGCTGACCGCAACCACACACGCGCCCAGGTGGACTCCCGATGGCCGGCACGTCATCACCGTAGCCGACTTCCACATCCGCATGACGGTCTGGTCGCTCGTCAGTCGAAGTTGTGTCTACATCAACGCGCCGAAGTTTGCGGAAAAGGGGCTCACGTTTAGTCCAGACGGTGGGGCGATGGCTCTAGCGGAGGTACGGGGCCGTGGTTGTCTTCACCGTGTTGTGTTTCGCCACCTGTGTTGATATCATCCGCGTCTTACTTCGTGAACTGCTGGCGATCACTGTCAGAGGCATAACTGTAAAGACGCGGTTACCATATTCTCAACGGACAATTGGACAGCGAAGTCCAAATTTGCGACTGCCACAATGGGTGAGTGCTTGCCATGTCTTTTCGGCGTGACATGTTCATCGCAGTCCCTCTCTCACCAGGACACCTTGGTATTATCTAGGTGACAAGTGTGCCTGCGTCTGCAGACTTGGCCGACCTGGCGTGGTCGCCCGACGGCGGGTGCATTGCAGTATGGGATACGATGCTTGATTATAAGGTGGGACCTACAGGCACACCCTCGAAAAGACAGTTGGTATCGTTAACACAGGTGCTTAGTGAAAAGACGCTCCGTTGGCGACTGCGCAGGTGCTTATTTACACGGAGGAGGGCGAGTGCCTCGCGAGCTACAAAGCCTACAGCGACGCTTTGGGGGTGAAGTCGCTTAAATGGGCGCCGAGCGGACAGTTCCTTGCGGTCGGCAGCTACGACGAGGTACTTAACCTGCGTAGCCTCACTGTTAGGAGAGTGTGTTTTGCGTGCTCGAGCACCCAAAAGCACAAAATTGAAGAGATGGCGAAGATTGATATCCCGTGGTATTTATACTATTCATATATGATGTATGTTCCTCTCACCCTCGCTAACACATAGCCGATGCCATCAAAAGGCTGTCGTTGTCGCACTTGGCACAGTATGGATTTTGAAATTATTATTTTTTAATTTTTTTGGGGGAGGCGGGGGGGGGGGGGGGGGGGGGGGGGGGGGGGGGACTCCAACGGCGCGTAAAATCGCCGCGCCGAGGGCGGCAGTCGCTGTGGCTGCACTTTTATTTGTATTCGCTATGTTAATGGTTCAGAGCGCGCGTCTGTTGAACCACGTCACGTGGTCGCCGTTCTTCGAAATGGCGCACAATTCTAAGATCGACAGCCCCTCGAGGTGTGTCGTCTACAAGGAGGTAATCGAGGTCAATAAGGCAGCTTCGTCAACCAAGGTACCCAACAACCTCCGCCATTTCCGAAACATTGCTAAAATGCACAGAGCGTCGAAAGAGAGAAAACAGAGGCAACAACTTTACTGAGCTCTATTGTCACGCTCCTATTCCCTCTGACACCGTAGAATAAGGACGCGGGTGTGAAAGCGCGCTACGTTGTGTCGGAGCTGCCCGTGAGCTGCAAAGTCGAAAAGCCGCCGATGGAGAAACCCAACCCGAAGCTCGGTGTCGGTACGCGCTGCATTTACCTCGTCCCCGCCTCGCGATAATTTTTGTTTATTTTAGTTTGTGTCCTGAAAGTGCTCGCGTTTGGTGTTAAGGTATGTTGAAATGGTCGGCGAGCGGGAAGTATCTGGCCACACGGAACGACAATATGGCCTCGACGGTTTGGGTGTGGGACTGCAGCAAGCTGGAGCTGGCGGCGGTGCTCAACCAGGCGGACGAAGTGGTGGCGTTCAACTGGGACACAACCACGGACCGCCTCGCCATCTGCAGCGGCACCACGCGCGTGTACGTGTGGTCCCCCGACGGCGCCAGCTGCGTCCACGTCCCGTTGCCGAGTTTTCAGGCGCACAACGTGTCGTGGAACCCCAACGGCAGTGCGTTCGTGCTCACCGACAAAGACATCTTCTGCTGCGCATTCCTCGCATGACGAGCCCTCGGGCGACAATCTATTAGCCAAACGCGTATAAGTACATCAACGCGCGGATGTATCGGCGGATCCTGTTAAGGGGATAAATTAAGAATCGCGGAGGTTTCCGACCCTGAGGCACATTAATCTGAATTCAAAGTACCGCCGTACCTGTATTTTTGCGGAGATGTGATGCTGGCGCACAGTTTTCCCGTTCTTCGATCATCACCGGTGGCGGTGGTCGCCCTCTGCTCTCCATTACTCTTTCGATGCTTGTTTTCTTTGTAAATGAATTAAAATCCACGGATGAGGCGCGGTGCACTTGAAATCATATATCCTTGCTGATGAATAAACATAATAAGCACCGACGTGTGGAAGGGTTGAAGGTGAAAGCTTAGAAAATATAGACGATTTAGAGTGACAATATCATGGTCAAAAAATGAAACCCGTCACAACGATAAGCCTCCTCATCACCCAAAAAAATTAAAGATCAAGTGCAATGCATCAAAATTTTAATTCAACTGCTAATTCATGGACGCGTTGATTATATGTGGCACTAATTCATGGACGCATTGATTAAATGGGGCATTAATTCATGGACGCATTGATTAAGTGGGGCACTAATTCATGGTCTCATGGACGCATTGATTATATGTGGCACTAATTCATGGACGCATTGATTAAATGGGGCACTAATTCATGGACGCATTGATTAAGTGGGGCACTAATTCATGGTCTCATGGATGCATTGATTATATGTGGCACTAATTCATGGACGCATTGATTAAATGAGGCACTAATTCATGGATGCATTGATTAAATGGGGCACTAATTCGTGGATGCATTGATTATAATGGGCACTAATGCATTGACGCATTGATGCGGGGCGAATGCATTGATGCATCATGCGCATCGTTATGTTGGCAAAATTTATATCATGGGTGGATGTTCTCAATAACATGAGTTTGTCTAGAAAATTGAAGTGAGTCAGACATTGTATGTATGGGATGTCCCATACAACTTTGTTAAAGTTTTGACAAATTTTTTGTTCCCTTCCCCTCTTGACAACGGCCGTCTAGACTAGCCCGCCCACGAGTATAACCCTCTCCATGTTGTGAGTTTAACCCTCTCCAGGTTGTCTTGGTTGCAACGGAGTGACCCGCCGACTAACCGCTCAATTGGGATCATCGGGAATATAAGCTAAATTGTCTTGTTTGCAAAAGAGATGATAAGTGTGTGCGGAGTGTACGTGCAATAAAGATAGAGGTGTGGATAATTATAGGATGCATGTGTATATTCATAAATGCATGTACATGTTTTGAAATGTAATATGAAATTGTGCAGCTGGTGCGCCCAAAATATTGTAGTGCGGCAAACCACGACACATTCGCTTATAACCTCTATAAATTGCCCTAATAGTCTAATACACATTCTTTGCTAAATTCTGAAACATAATGAGACGCCTCTTGAAAACCCGTTGTAGACACTTGTTCACGTGAGCCTCGTCCTCTGCGTTGCAATCACGATTCAAAATTAGTGCGGTGTCATTAATTTATATATGTTGGTTAAGCGTTATTGATGTATTGGATGGTCAAGGGGTGGTGAGGATGTGGCTGTCATGGTTGGTGGTAATGTGATGTATTTCGAATACATACAATCAGAATTGAATGAATGAGTGTGTGTGTGTGTGTGTTTATGTGTGTGTGTGTGTGTGTGTGTGTGTGTGTGTGTGTGTGTGTTTGTTTGTTTGTGCTTTTGTGTGTTTATGTGATTGCGCAAGTGTGTGTGTGTGTGTGTGTATGTGTACGTGTGTGTGTGTGTGTGCGTGTGTGTCTGTGAGCATGTTGCAAAATATCGACGTCACACAAAATGCATACCAAAGCTGCACATAAATGTCCTTTCGATATGTACACAAATCCCAAAGCTGACGCTCACACTCACACACCCCTCTCACAAACATCCAAACAAGGTGCCCTCCTCGCCCGAGCCGCGGAGGACGGCGCCGACTCCACTTTCCGCAAACAACACACAACACTCACTGTTAAACCGTGCATACACGGAAATGGCATGAGGGGGGTTAGAACCCACGCCTCCCGGAACGGAGTTGTACGCCTTATCCAAGTACCGCCCCAGAAGTCGGTTACCGCTCGGAACATATTGTGCATATGAATTCTACGCACCATGCACACGTGCGTCCACCTATAGGTGGAGGGCCAGGACTCCCCCGGAGTTCAGCGTACAAATGTTTCCATTATGAGACCCACTAGGGGATATCAACACTCCCCCTTAATGGACAAATTTGTACGCTGGACTCCGGGGGAGTTCTGACCCTCCACCTATAGGTGGACGCACGTGTTTGCATGGTGCGTGGAATTCATATGCACAATATGTTCCTATCGGGAACCGACTTTTGGGGCGGTACTTGGATAAGGCGTACATCTCCGTTCCGGGAGGCGTGGGTTCTACCCCGCTCATGCCATTTCCGTGTATGCACGGTTTTACAGGTTATGGGCCCTCCGCGTTTATTGCGGGGTTACTAGGGCTACCGGCCGGAGTTCATGGGATGATGTCCATTAAGGGGGAGTGATGATATCAATTAGTGGGTCTCATAATGGACACATCTGTACGTTGGACTCCGGGGGAGTCCTGGCCCTCCACCTATAGGTGGACGCACGTGTTTGCATGGTGCGTAGAATTCATATGCACAATATGTTCCGAGCGGTAACCGACTTCTGGGGCGGTACTTTGATAAGGCCTACAGCTCTGTTCCGGGAGGCGTGGGCTCTAAACCCCTCATGCGATTTCCGTGTATGTACGGTTTAACACTCACCAACATCCAATTCACCCACAAGCAAGAATTCATGTGGGAAGTCAACAACACCCGCCTCCTCACACACAACTTCACCCTGTGCTGCCCCATGTGTGGCCAATTCACTAGCAACGGCCACATGGCCGGTAACTGTCCCACCATGTCTGGGCTAAGACAGGGCCGCCACAACAGCGCGCTACAACTCCTACTCTCCCTCTTGGAACGCCACAACGGCGGACGATGGGAGACCATCACTGCAAACTTCGGTAACAAACCCATCAAATCATTCGCATCCCCCACACCCACCCACACCCTCTCGACTGTCACCCCCCTCACCCCACCCACATGCCCACCCGCCTTGTTGTTGCTGACGAAGGTCTCTCGCCCGACTCCCTAACCTCGTGCCCCGCCATCCTCCCCCCCGAGATTCTCCCTCCCCGCGCTACGACCCCCGGCGCACAAACCCGACTTTATCCGCCTCCTCGAACCTCGATACGTCGGTCACACGAACGGTCGCCGCCGATACTCATCAATTAAAAAGATTCAGATAAGGGAGTGGAAGTACTGCACGGATCACAACCTCTCCCAAATATCCCAAATCATTCGTGCCAAATACACCCCCCTCGCCAATGCCATCCGTTGCCACTGGCCATGTACATAGGTCGACATTCTCCCCATCGTCATGAGCCGCACGGGTACACCGCACACATCCACCATTGCCAGACTCACTTTACTACTCACCCTCCGCACTGACCCCCTTGACAAACTCATCTCCAAAGCACGATTCGACGCATCCCGCATCATTGCACAACTCCACATGCACAATTTCCAATGGCTACACCATCTCCTACTCATATACCGCATCAAATCCCGCACGACCACTCGCCGCGCCTCCACATTGCACCTTCGCACGCCCCTAACTACACGTTGCCACCAACCCGCATCGCACACTCCCCGGGGGGGAGTAAAACCCCCGAATACCCTTTGGAGAGGTTGGATTTAGGTGATTAACGGTCTATCCCCAACTAGTAAGTTTCTTTTATGGCATAGTTGGAAGGGCCCAGAAACAGCAACCGGCGCATACGGTACTTGTTGTAAACCGGCGCATACGGTACATGTTGTAAACAACTTCGTTTCATTTCAATCCTTTCGATATGTCCATCAATAAGGGCGAGTGCATGATTATCAGCATGTACATAATTTAAAGCCGCACTAAATTGAAACAATCGATTTCTGTGCGGCCTTACCTCGCTGAAGGCTCATCATCAGTTTTTCATGTAGCACAAAACAGTTGTCAACTCTATAGCCCATCACGCCTAGCAGTGGGCCGGTTTCTCCCCAAATATCGGCAGCTATGTATGGCCCGACACAAAACTACTTCTGATTGAAGGTAATTGAGTCCTGCACATGATGAGAAATGGTTTGAAAGACAAAAAAATGTTCCGGAGACAGATACATGGCGGGGCTAAACAAGTCGCCATAAAAATAGCCAGTGATTCGATAGCCAACGCATGCACATCCTTTATACTATGGCACACCATGAGTAACGGCCTCCGCTAACGGTACGTGCAACGACATAGGACATATGAGGTGTGTCCCTTTCGGGTAGAGAAAACGTCTTATTCGCCTTCGCTAACCACTTCGTACACATATGGTTAAGTCGGTTGCGATGCTCAGCGAGCTGTGGCTTAATACGAGGTGTCGACCTTAGCTACAATCTTGACGTTTATTAGACTTCCCTCCTATGTAACCAAATACGGAAAAGCAGCACGCAAACATTGTCGACGGGCGCACACGACGTGACAAGACGTGTACGGGGACGAGGGTGTAATATTAAACGACACGGAACGTTGGATAGACGGCGAATACATACTATACGACGATGGAAAGGATTTGCAAAACACGGAAAAGAACACAGACCGTGGCCGCCTACCGCGATTTTCAAGCGTCGTGAGCTAAGTAGTCAAAGACAACGGTGCGTTAGGTTGGTGGTGTTGCAGGCCAACAAGTTATGGTGGCAGAACTATCACTCTGCGACCCTTACTCCTTTATCCGTCTAACAAGCTATGTGTAAACGGGATAAAGCATATGGAATATGGGCTAGTTTCATATAGCTCTTGTAGAGAGAAAGACTCAAGCTAGGTGTCGGCAGCTTGGACCTTTTAATGTCGAGGAGTATATTGGGAAACACAATTGCGTGTCAGCAAAATTATTAGTGACATGTCGCTTACACCCAATGTTTCACGTGAGCAATAAAGGACCATGTTCTATTGCTTCACTTCGTTGTCATGTCCCCGTTACGAAGCGAGAAGACGTCAATGAGGAGCTTGACTTATCTCACATCTTTGTTGTGTGCATAAAGCCGTTGGCTCGTCGGCATTGGAAATACTTGTTGTTTATGACGCATTTCAATCATGACGACACTTGTCAGCCAAAATGTCAGCCATAAACCACTAACAACTTCCGGGTCACGATTGCTGACGAGTACTCGAGGCACTCCATGTAATATGTAGATTCCGTATAGAAAGAAACTCGCAATTTCCTCTATTGTTAAGCTGTCTGTGCACAACAGAAAATGGGCCATTCGAGTTAGGTGATCGACCACAATTAGCACATTGTCAAAGCCATTGCATGGTGGCAAGTGTGTCAAGTAGTCATGCCCAACTGTGTGCCAATGTCGGGGTGGAACATGCAAACGGTAAAAAGTTGCAGCCATATGGGATTGGATCTTAGCTCGTCGACACACGCCGCAATGCTCACAAAAATCTTTCACATCTTGGCGAATACGATTCTACCAAAATCTGTCGAGTGCTTTAGCAAGAGTGCCCGCAACTCCTCTGTGACCAATTGATGGACTGTCATGCAGTTCAGAGATCAAAGTCACTCGGACCTCAGAGTTTAGCGCGGGACACAAAGGCGATAGAGGCGCCAAAAATACATGTCTCTTGCTTCAATCCGGCTATCTTTCGTCTACTTACCCTCGTCCCCATAAAACGAATCTTGGGAGTACCCCTCGCGAATGAGATCAGCGAGCTCATGGCTCAACCGCAACGCGTTGAAAATCATTAACTTAAACGACACGTCTTCCCACACGAGCTTGGATTTCCTTCGTGAATTTATGTACGCCGGAACCTCGCCAGCCCGAAATAATGGAATTGTGGCATGGGTAACGAAGTATGGTCTCCTGGGGAGGATGAAGCTTGGGCGGCAAGGAGGCTAGTCGCGAGGGAAGGAGCGACAAGATCTGGCGGCGACGACCCTTTGGGTCGGCGCCGCCGGAAAACCCCGTACGGAGGGTTTTTTGAAATGATTTCCGTGCGCCCGCGGCCCGCCGGATCCGACTACGGTGACCTACCCCCTCCCTCCTCCTCGACACCCACTACCCGGATAGACGAGACCCTTGCGGGGGGGGCCGGGTGAGCGCGGAGGCCCCAACCTCAACAAAGTCTGCTTGGTGGACGCGCGATCAGAAGGGGGAGGGCACGGCCACATGCCGGACTAACCGACAGGTACCCGGGTACCAGACAGAGAGTAAACCGAGTAAATTAGCGGGGAAAATTCAGGCGCGGAGCCAAGAGCACCCAATTTTTCTATTTTTGTGTGTCTCGGTCCCCCCCACCTGCCCTCGAGGTGACGGGGGACCTCGACAAGGAGGACCGTCGCGTCGGCGGACGCGGCTACGACCTTGGGACGGGGTTTACGGGATGCGACGGCGGGATCGACGAGCGACCACGCGAGGAGGGATTTTTTGCCAGCCTTTCCCCTCTATCTTCGGCAAGACCGAAGTCACGCGGGAGCTAGATTAGGCTGGCCCGTCGTCCCTCCCGAACGCCGGCCGGCCTTCGCCGGTCGGCACCCCGGTTCGGTGGGAGCGGGCCGAGCTTCGTGAAGGTCGAGCAGCAGTTTAGTTTTGCATTTCTCGACAAGTTAATTCATTTTTAGATCTGCTTTCTTGATTACCGAATTATTACGTTGTTACTGCTTAGGCGGGGGGAATGTGGCAATTACTGCGGTTGCTTACAAAAAAACGTATCCTACCGTCACTAAAGACAGTAAAAAGATCCCAAGTACTACTAAAGTACTACTGACGTAAAAAATATAGGGGATGGGTCGGTAGCTCGGATGAGCAACGCCGACCGTCTTCGCTCCGGGCTTGGCCTCCCTATGAGCGATAGACTGGTGACCACAAGGCCCGTCGGACGACGGGCACCGATCACCTCTCCCCACCCGAGCATAGCTCACCCAGGTCAGTGGATCCGTAGGCACAGCAAACGGTACACACTCCAAGGCGCAGCTTTCACAAATTTGAATTCGGTTCACATGCCGGAACCTGCGCCGCCTACATCTCAAACATTCCGAGTACTCCGTCCAATACTACGACACTCGTGCGTATCAAAAAGATTACAAAAATCACTCTCCCACGGAGCCGGCGCACTCTCACGCGCCCCTCCGAGCGTCCGGACGTTCCCATCAGACGTCCGTGAAAAACAAACCCAGGTCCCATCAGACCTGGTCGTGTGCCGCCAACACACGCTGACCACCTCTAACCCTCTCTCTCTCCACTCCAAAACCACCACATACACACACATCGACACCCACCTTACGACCACTATGTCATCACCTTCCGCCCTCCCGGAATCATACAAACAGGTCCTCCTCAAAGACCGCCCCACACCCCTCTTCGCGGACGACCACATCGGCCCCCGCAACCGCCTTGTGGGTCACCCACTTGCTCCATTCCTCACAGCCCCAGAGCTCGCACATGCAGACTACGGACGAGGCACACCCCTGGAACCCACGCCGGGCACAGGGCTTCAAACTCCCCTGGTCCTCTCCACCCCGACGACTGCCCCCGACCTTGGAAGGGCCGTTGACCTCTCTGCTCGCCTGATCGACTCCTACTTACTGACAGGCCAGTACTCCACCGCCCCTCCTGACACTGCCAGCTTCTGGCTCCACGGTGTGTTCCTACCGAACACGCCGTCTTCCTCACTTATGCTCATCTCCGCCTGCTCCCTCGCTCGACGCTGGCTTCTCGAAAAAGTTCACGCCCTAACCGATATTCCGGCCCGCGCGAGAAATATAATCGGTCGGGAACTCGCCCATCGTGCGAAATGGACAGCCTCAGTCACCCGCACCCCACACCCAGCCATGCCCCAGCAACACGATCTCACCCCTCTGCCAGTCGCACTCTCACATGGTCACCAGGAGGTCCGGCTGGACATCCCCACCTCCTGCATCACAGTTGGCTTGCTTTACCAGCTCGCTTCACGCCAGCGTGAACTCCCGTCGGGAGGTCCAACGCCACCCAGCGCCGCCTCGGACCCCCAACTTTCCACCACCCTGAGACAGCAAGAAATTCAGATTATACGTGCTGTAGCCGTTCCCGCAATTTCGGGCCAACGCCTGAAAATTAGCTCCTCCCTGTTCACTCATCTCTCCGGCCCAGACGTCGTTCCCCTGATACAGGCCCTCCTGTTAGATCGACTCGCCACGGAACTCGCCGACACCTGGAACGCCAGCGCCACCACCCCTGCCCCCCGAATGGAGGACCTCCCGGAACCAGCCCAACTCCTGCTCCAGATCGCGGACGCCCTACAACCTACACGGGAACCCGTCCAGGTCGTGAACGACCCCCTCTCCTTCTGGATGCATATCCTCCACCCACCCCATAATCCAGTTCTTTCACAATCAGGACCTGTACATTTTCATGCCACCCTTCAAAATGCTATTCACACCGTACCCCCCACCCCCCAAAACTACACAATTACCATCACACCCCCCCCTCTCACAGGCCATGTCCCAGGCACCTCCTGGACTGACACCTGCCTCACCACAGTCCTCATCCAGTCCCCCCACCCCCTCCCCTTCCCCCAACCCACGTCAAACGGTACTATCCCTTCTTCACACTGGCTCTCCACCCTCCTCCATCAAACAGCTTCAGAATACGCACAGTCACACACCCACTCCCACAACTCCACACCCTCCACCTTCGACATCTCACACCACACCTCCCTCAAAAAATTTCCTGACGGCTCATACTTCCGCTCCCACCCCTCCCCCTCCCCTCACATCGCCACCAGCATCCAAATCTCCCTCACCAAAATCATGTACTGCATCCTCATCTCAACCAACGGCACTGCCACCATTCCCCTCCCCCACACCTACATACACCGCGGCACCCCCACCAACACCACATGCTCCCTATACATCACACCCCACCACTACTCCACCTTCGGCAGGTCCCGCATCACAGACCCCATCTTCACCACCTCCCCCTCCCCCCCTCAGCTCACCCTCACAAAAAACAAATCCCTCCTTCGCAACCCCCCCTCTCTCCTTCTCGAATGGACAGGCCACTTGCAGGCGACCAACACCTACGAGGCATGGCAACAAGAACCTGCGGACGGCTCCCTGCTGGACACCCCTGACGATACCCCCCTCGACCTCGACTCTCTACCCGACATCCAACTGGCCCCTTCATACTCCCCCCCCCCCCCTCGCACTCGCAACCAGCGCCCCTCCAAAAAACGTCGCTCCCCCTCCCCCGCCCCTCCTACGTACCCCCACCCCGCTCACCCTGCTGACCCTACCCCCTTGCCCGCCACCACCCCTCCTCCCCCTCCCCCCCTCCCCACCATCCTCGAAACCTCAGTTGACCACATGGATTCCTCCTCCACCCCCCTCACACACCCCGCCACAGCCTCCTCCCACCCAACCGGCATTAACCCCCCACCTCCTTCCCCCCCCCAACGCACTGACTCCACCCCCCACATGATATCTCCCCCCCT